>CAJHQP010002279.1:0-89796 GCA_905132765.1 Moricandia arvensis | reverse complement strand
ATATGATTCTAGGTTCCAGTAATCAGTCACAACTTTCTCTTTAACCAGAGCTTCTTGCTTCTTCACAGCTTCTGCTGTCTGAAAAACTTGGGTGTCTAGCATCATGACATGGGAGTCCAAGGCTTCAAATTTTCCATTCAGCTCCTTGTGGATAAAATCCAACCTCAGATTTAAGTATGCACTTGTCTTCTGCTGAATTTCTATGACTCGCTCCATCAGATTCCATCCTCTGAATATGGCACTGAAAGCTTATTTAATTTATAAGATTCTAACCCTCTTCTGCAACCTGTTCCACCAACGAGACTTCATGTACATAATCAGTTTTGGCCTCGACCTCAATGATCTTGACATTTTTCACAACACCTCATTGCATCCTTTGAGTATCCATATTCCTGATATTGTTGCTAGACACAAAGTTCTGAATCAGCCTCTTACCTTCCTTTGGAGTCCTGGTCTTAAAGTTCCCTTCGATTGCCTGATCCAGAATCATATGATACTTCACATCAATACCTTTGTAGAAGAATCCCAGCAGTTGAAATTCTGCGAAACCATGATGTGGATAGTCTTTATTGTACCCCCTAAATCTGTCCCAAGAGCTTTTAAACCCTTCAGTAGGTCCCTGAGAGAATGTCAAAATCTTATCCCTTAGCTCCTCGGTCTTTGCATAATAAAAAAAATAGTCAGAAACGCAGTCTTGATATCATCCCAGGTAGTGAGAGATCCTGGTGGTAGAAGTTTCAGCGAAGCAACTACATTCCCAGAGAGAGAATACTTAAATAACTTGCAGAGGAGATATTCTATAGTTCTTTCATGCTCCGGGATGCTAAACACAAAGTCCTCTAGTGTTTCAATGTTGACCATTGGATCTTCATGGGGAAGGCCATGAAAGTGGTGCTCGCTCACATGAGTAAAGTATTCAGGTCTTATCTGGCCGTAGATCCCATGGATTTCTCGAGGTTGAATCGCAGACCTTTTAACATAGATTTGAGTAGTTCTGATCAACTCTGCTATCGATCGATGCTCAGGGATTACAGCCACCTGGGCATCTAATTTCTGACCTGCTGCATTACACAAATGACCCTCAGGGTCATGCAGGTTTCCGTTCCCATCCCTATTTAGAATAAGTGCTGCAACCATCTCTGCTCGCCGCTTACTGTCGATCGATGGTAGAGTAGAATCGTCGATCGATGTTTTTCCAAGAGTGGTGTTGATCGACGGAGAAATGTTGTTGTCGATCGATGGTAGACGTTTCTCTCTGCGGATGGTGCGTTCAATAGCTGTTGGGTCTGAGAAAAGTAAGTATTTTTCCTTGTTGCTCCTAATATTGCTCTGCATTCACCTCAAAGACAAGAAATATTTTATGTAAGTAACTAAAACAGAAAATAAAAACCTAGACTAAACCTATTAATCAAGTCTAATGGCGATCCTCACTCCCTGGCAACGGCGCCAAATTTTTCAAGAGGGGTTTTATGTATTTCAATGCAAACTCTATCAAATTAAACCTACGAACTACTCTTGCCCAGAGAGGTCAAATTGTAGTATTTAGGGATCGGATCCCCAGGGAGCGTGGGCACACAATAAACAATAGATGTTTAGATGAAGCTAGGCAAACAGTTTATTAAAGAAGTAATAGTAGACAAGTAAGCATCTGATTGGTTTGATAACAATAAGATGAAATAGGTAAATCTAGGGATTTATCAATCAATGGATTCAAAACACAAATCAAGGATGCTAAGGGTTTTATAGATCAAATTCTAGAACTCGAATTCAAAATGCAAGTAATCCAGCTCTCGCATGCAATTACAAATCAGATGCATAAGTTTTATGTTCCAGCTCTAGCATGCAAACAAGGATCGAGCGTCAATCGATACCAATACTTAGATATCGATCGATGCTACCTCAGACAAGCATTAACAAATATTCAACTAGATCCTAGACCAACTCTTGTATGTGTCTAGATACCTAATAAACACAGGGCTCGTGTTCCGTTAATTAATTGCACTCTCGTGTCTCTCAATTGTCATATGATTCTAGGTTCAAGTAATCAGTCACACTCTCGTGCTATTCCACTACTCTAAATCCTACTATTACAAGCCACCCTGGTGTAGAGATCTACAGATAACCTAGAAATCCTATGACTATCAGTTTGACATTAAGAACATGAAATTCCTAAACCTAACAAGATGATTACTCAAACATAGAAGCAATAACACAAATCATAGTCTGAATGAGTAATAAATGTTAGAATTGATGATTTATGAAGAGAAAGAGTATGAACACTCAAGAACACTCAAGAACACTCAAGAACAAATAAGAATAAGAAGGAGAAAAACTTATTTCCTTGATTCATTTCTTTGCAAATACATTGTAATATATAGAGAATACAAAAGACATCTTCCATAAACAAGGTCCATGAATTCATGAACTCCCATAAACAAGGTCCATGATTTTGGGAACCATGTTTTAAGGATCCATGAATTCATGAGCTCCCATAAACAAGGTCCATAATTTTGGGAACCATGTTTTAGGGATCCATGATTTCTTCATGTCAACACTCCCCCTCAAGCTTGACCATATGAAACAAGTCAAGCTTGGAAAGCCATGAAGTATTCCCTCATTAAAACCTTTACTTGGAAAAACCACTTGGGATAAAAACCAAGCAAAGGAAAAAGAGTAGAACACTCCATGGTAAGGGGATCACTGACATGGAAGGTTTATGAGTCCTAGTCTTGGAAGAATGGACTCACAAACTTTGCTGCTGGCCGCCTTGGTGAAGATGTCCGCCAGTTGATCTTCACTCCTTGTGTAGCATGGGAGGATCACTTGCTGCTCTACTGCTTGTCTTACCTTGTGGCAGTCTACTTCTATGTGTTTTGTCCTCTCATGGAAGACTGAATTGGACGCAATGTGTATTGCGGCTTGGTTGTCACAATGCATGGTCATGGGGTTGGTGATCTCAATCCCCAAGTCGCCTAGAAGACTCTTTATCCAGATGAGTTCACTGGTTAATTTCCTCATTGATCTGTACTCTGCTTCTGCACTTGAGCAAGACACAACCTTCTGCTTCTTACTCTTCCATGTAACCAAATTTCCTCCAATGAATGTGCAATAGCCTGTAGTTGATCTTCTGTTTGTTCTGTCTCCAGCCCAATCTGCATCACAGTATCCAACAACCTCAGTGTTTCTGTTGCAAGCCATCCATACGCCTTGACCCGGAGCCTCCCTTAAGTATCTTAGGATTCTCTCCACCATGTTCCAGTGATGAACCTTGGGATTTTGCATGTGCTGGCTCACCTGATTTACTGCAAAACAAACATCTGGCCGGGTAATGGTTAGATAGATCAGCTTTCCAACAATTCTCCTATATTGCTTGACATCTTCAAATGGAGTATCTTCATACTCCCCCTCTCGCAGTGTCTTGTAGCCTTCTTCAAGTGGTGTCTTGGCTTGTCTTCTTCCAAGATCTCCTGCCTCCTTTAGAATATCCAAAGTATATTTTCTTTGGGACATGAACAACCCCTCCTTTGATCTGCACATCTCAATCCCGAGGAAGTACTTCAGTTCACCTAGATCCTTGATGTCAAATGCGGTCTTGAGGAATGTCTTGGTGGCACTGATCCCCTCCTTGTCACTACCAGTAATGATGATGTCGTCCACATAGACTAGGATCACAATAATCCCGGACTTGCTGGTGAGAGTGAAGAGTGTGTGATCCGCTTGAGACTTCACAAATCCTCTTCCATTCAATGTAGTGCTTAGTTTGTGGTACCAAGCTCTTGGTGATTGCTTCAAGCCATAGATCGCCTTTCTGAGTCTGAGGTCATTTCCTGGCTTTACCATCTCTTTCATTCCCGGAGGTGGTCTCATGTACACTTCATCTTCTAGTTCACCTTGTAGAAAAGCATTCTTTACATCCATTTGCCAAAGATCCCACTCTAGGTTCACTGCCAATGAGATGAGTATCCGGATTGTATGAAGCTTCGCCACTGGTGCAAACGTGTCTAGATAATCTTCTCCATACACTTGTGTGTATCCTCTTGCTACCAGTCTGGTTTTCTTCCTTTCTGGCTTTCCATTTGCAAGATACTTGATGGTATGCAAGAGTCTGCTGGTCACGGCTTTCTTTCCTCTTGGAAGCTCAGTCTCATACCAGGTGTTGTTCTTGATCATGGCATTGATCTCTTCTTCAACAGACTCTCTCCATTCTTTGTCTTGCATTGCCTCTTCATAGGTGTTTGGGATGTACTCTTGATCCAATTCTCCAATGAAGACTTGATGTTCTTCTGGATATTGAGCAAGCGAGCATACTGCACTCACTGGATGTGCCACAGCTTTAGCATTGAAGTAGACTTTCGGTTGCCTGATTCTTGTGCTCCTTCGCAAAGGCTGTATCTGATCAGGTGCTGCCTCATTTGTTTCTTCTGGAACTTGATCTTGAGTCTCAGGAACTGATTCTGAGTTGGTCTCATCCTGATCATGAGCTTCTTGTTGATTCCCCCTTTCAGGGTCAGGATGGGCAATTTTTTCATTTTCATTAATCACATCTTCTTCAGCTACAGCTTCTGGAACAGGTGCAGTAGCTTCAGGGATATTCCTTCTTGTTTCTTGAGTTGCTGGAGACATGCCAATGCCGAAGTTCTCCAAAATGATTCTGAGGTTTGTGGCTCTTTCTGATTGCGGTAAGTCCCTCAGATCATCCCAATTCTTCACCTCATAATATCCCTTTGTTTCCACAAACTTCACATCCCTTGATATTAAAACTTTTCTGGCTACTGGATCATAGCACTTATACCCCTTTTGTGTTGGAGAGTAGCCAATGAACATCGCTTTTGTGCTCCTGGCATCCAGTTTGTTTCTCTGCTCCCCTGGTATCAGCACAAAGCAGAGACATCCAAACACCCGTAAGTGGTCCAAAGCTGGCTTGGTCTGGTTAAGGACTTCAAACGGTGATAGATCTTTGAGGACTTGAGTTGGAGTCCTATTGATCAGATAAGTAGCAGTCACCACCGCATCACTCCAGAATCTTTTTGGAACATTGGTGTGGAACATCATTGATCTGGCTACCTCCATCAGGTGTCTGTTCTTCCTTTCAGCAACTCCGTTTTGTTGAGGAGTATATGGACAGCTTGTTTGATGAATAATTCCATGTTGAGCCAGGTACTGTTTGAATGCATGACTTGTGTATTCTCCACCATTGTCTGATCTGAGGATCTTCAGCTTGGCATTGAAGTGGTTGGAGACATGAGCTTGGAAATTCTTGAAGGCGTCTAACACCCTATCCTTGGACTGAATCAGTGTCAACCAAGTGTATTTGGATTTTTCATCAATGAAGGTGACAAAGTATTTGTGATTCTCCCTTGACACACATGGAGCCGTCCATACATCAGAGTGAACCAAGTCAAAGCAACTCTCATAGGTGGTGCCAGACCGTGGAAAGACTGTCCTACAATGCTTCCCCAGTATGCAGGCTTCACACTCTTCATTCTTAGACACCACTCCAGGGAATATCAGGTTTAGAGCTCTTGTATGGGGATGTCCCAATCTGGCATGCCATATTGTGTTCTCAGCGCCATTAACGGTGCTAGCCAGGCAGTGAGGCATAGATGATTCTGGCACCATATTCCTCTCAAGATGATACATCTGCTGATGGTTGTGCCCTTTTCCAATGACCTTTCCTGTCTTCAGGTCTTGAAACTCAACTTCATCTGGTCTGAACACAACTTGGCAGCCCAAATCAATCGTAGCCCTTCTTACTGATAATAAGTTAGATGAAAATCCAGGCATATACAAGGCAGTAGATTCCTTATCAAACACTTTAAGGTTCCCTATCCCTTCTATCTTCACCTTATCACCATTTGCTATGACTACATTCCCTACGGCAGGCTGGATATTACTAATCAAGTTCCTATCACAAATCATGTGATGGCTTGCTCCTGAATCTATTATGATAGGTTTAGAGTCAAGAGAATGTGTACCAGCCTTCTTGGAAGCAATGAGAGCCAAGACAGTGCTCCAGATAACGGAATTGACGTCTTTTCTGGTTACAAAATCATCAGATGAGGTTGTACCAACTTGATTTCTCCACATGTCTTCAGTTGAATCACCCATGTGAGCAGAATACATGGTGCTCCCTTGAATTACTTGATGCTCCTTGGGTTTACATTTATCCGGCTGGCCTTTGAGAGGATCACCATCATCTAGGCATGAAATCTTTCTTCCAGTAAAGAAATTATTTATCAGTGTGTTGAATGATGAGTCTAGGTGTAGGAGAAAGCTGAGGAACCGGTCGTTCTCATAGATGGTTTGGAGACTCTCCCATAAACACCCATAAGCGGTTTGAAGACTCTCCCATAGTCTCTTGGCGGTTTTGATGTGAGAATTGATCTTCAGGATTGGTTTTGACAAGGAGTTACAGATGAGAGTCAGAGCTTGTTGGTCTTCTTGAACCCATTGGTTGTGGTTGTTCACGTATCTATCTTCTTCAGCCATCCTCTTTGAAGTTCCAGCCTTCATGATATGGCTGTCCCAAAGTCCATGACATCCCAAGGTGATTCTGGCCACTCTTGACCATGAGAGATAATTAGGACCCTCAAGGGTCACGGAAATTATGTTTTCCTTCTCCATTTTTATGATTTGCGGAATGAGAATAACATAAAAGCTTTGCTGAATAAAAGAGAAGGATAGAGAAGGTTTGCGGAATGAAGTAAGAGCTTAAAGCTCTGATACCATGTTAGAATTGATGATTTATGAAGAGAAAGAGTATGAACACTCAAGAACACTCAAGAACACTCAAGAACAAATAAGAATAAGAAGGAGAAAAACTTATTTCCTTGATTCATTTCTTTGCAAATACATTGTAATATATAGAGAATACAAAAGACATCTTCCATAAACAAGGTCCATGAATTCATGAACTCCCATAAACAAGGTCCATGATTTTGGGAACCATGTTTTAAGGATCCATGATTTCTTCATGTCAACAATAAATATAGGAATCAAATAGACCAAAGAGTTCCAATCAATCTCCGAAGGAGAATTGATCTTCTCTCCAAAAGTAAGACAATGAATATATAAATCTTAGCCGTCAAAAATGGCTTAGAAAAGTATATAAATTAGGTCCAAACTCGTCCAGGAGGTTTCTGGTAAATTGTGGTGGCTTCTGGACTTAAGTCGGCCATAACAAAAGTTGGCCTGTCTTCTGGGATCACTGTTGATCGACACCAAGGCTTGGCCGTCGATCGACACTCATTCTTCTCCTCGACGCCTTCCTTTCGCGAGGCAGACAGGCCACTCTTAAGTAAATTGGGAATAACTTTAGATCTAACCGTCGGATGGACCTCAAGCCGGTGGCATTAGAAATCTGACTCAAAGCTCTATATTGAGACCAAATATGAGAACAATTTCACCGTGTAAAGATCTCTATATATAAATAAATTTCTGACACAATTGCGCAGTTCTACATCTCAAACAACTCAGAATCACCAAAGTACTCCAGAACGTACATGAACCTGAAAATACTCTAAAACATACTCCAAACATAAATATAGTAGACTCTAAATAGGGCTGGTATCATGGCACAATAGTGGTAAATATCAGGCCCTATCAGTACCTCAGTTATCGAACCAGCTTCGAGTAATCGCTAGACTTCTTCGTTCACCGCTTTCGACCTTCCCGGTTCGTGCTTTCGTCGTTTATGCATGATGGGATTGAAGGTGGGAACTACATTAAGCTCATGAGCGAGGATATCCGGATTGATGCCTTTCATATGCGATGTCGTCCAGGCAAAGGTCGATCGTTCTACTTGAGGAAGGCGATGATCTTCCCTTGTAATTCATCGGAGATGTTTGCACCAACTCTGATGATTTTTCTCGGTCTGTGTTATTGATAGATACTTCTGGGAATTCAACTTTCTACGGGTAGGCTTTGTGTATCGGTTTGGAAATCGAGTTGATGTGGGTCGTCGATTGCTGTATATTGATGGTAGCAATCAGAAGATCTCGTGCGGCTTGCTGATCTCCGCGCAGCGTCCGTATTTGTCTGTCTGGGCCTGGAAACCTGACACACAGATGATAAGTTGATGAAACTGCATGAATCGAGTGTATCCACGGGGTGCCAATGATGGCGGTGTATGGAGCTTTCGATCTTATGACAGAAAACTTGACCGTGCAAGTGACCCCGCAAGCAAAGACCGGGAGATGAATCATTTCGAGCATTACCTCAGAAGACCCATTGAAACCAATGAGTGACCGGAATGAAGGCTTCATATTGCGCAGGTACATTCCCATTTTTCGAGAGTATCACGAAAGATGAGATCAATCTAATTGTCAGTGTCGATCAGCACTTTAATAACGTCGTACTTCCCGATCCCTAGTTCTACAAGGAGAGGGTCGTTATGGGGCATGTGAAGGTCGATGGCTTCTTTGGATGAGAACGTGATCTGCGGATCATACTCGGGATTGACAGGCCACTTCTGCGAGGTTATCGCATTCTGACGATAATCGTTAACTGATTGTAATGAGTATATGCATGGGGGAGAACCGCCCATGATTACGTTGAACTGTAAGCGTTGCTTGCCTTGTTTAGCAAGTATCTGAGTCTGCAAGTCACTTGGTGGGCCCAAGGGACCTTTCCCCTTTGAAGTCCTTGATTCATCTAGTTTTCTTTGCAAATCCGAGTTTTTCGTCGGTTGAGGTTGACACGCAAATCGTCGACGCTGGCTTAAGATTCTCGCAGAGATCGGGAGTGTGTAAGTACTCATGTTACTCGGAGTTGTTCTCTGTAGGAGGTGGATTACATCCCGACAAGGCCCATAGGATAGCTGGCATGGCCCATCGTGCCTCAAAAGACCGGCTCGATCTGCGTCTAAAAGTATAAGGCTCTCGGCTTGGGACTGCTTTTAGTCGATAGGAGCCACTTCCCGATCGACTAAAGCCAAGACGAGTAAAGTACTCAGGTTGGTGGCGCACTTCATCGACCTATACGCTTGGTCCGACAAGCAAGGCCCAACAAGACAGACCAACCTAGGGCACCAAGGGTCTAAGTGCTATAAAAAGGAAGGAGGGAACAAGGAGAAAAAAGACATGTATATACATGGCGGCTAGACTTAGGGTTTTCATCTCTTTGCACTCTTACTGACTTGTACTTTTTCGATTAGCTCCTTGAGCACCGATCACCGTTTTATCATTTATTTCCTCATTTTTTAACCGACAAACGTCTTGCGATCTAATAAAATGCCTTCGAAATAACCCACAGAAGAGTTTTAGCTCTCTTATTGGAATCCGACCAAACTCGGTTTAAATAGTTGGCGCCCACCATGGGGCAGACCGAAGCAATATTACCAGATAAGCATGACAAACGAAGACTCCACCTCCGGTGAAGAACCGTAACCGGCCCCTGCAGCTCAAATGCCCACCATGTCGGACTTCATGGATACCGTCATGGCCCGCTTTCTCCAGCAGGAAGAGGTACAGAAAGCAATAAACGCGCAACTCGCTGAGATCACCGCCGACCTCGCTCCCCTGACCGCTCATACGAGCAACCCTCCGATTTTCCGCAGACAACTCTTCGACACCGACAATGCGGCACAACCAGAAGCGCCCGTAGCTGAAGAAACCGTTCAACCAACGACTGGTGAAGCCGTAAAAAACCGAGGCGGCTTAGATCTGCAAACGATCCTAGAAATCATGGAGCTCAAGCTATCGCTCCAGGATATCCATACCAAAATCAACCGCGTCATGAACTCCGCACCGAAAATCGATAGGGTCCTCGCCGTGACACTCCAAATACCATTCTCGGAACGAATTAGCGACGTACAGCTCCGACCGATAGAAAAACAAATCCGTCAGGCAGCTTTTCGCGGTGACTCAGACCCCGCCGAACACGTGAGGTCATTCAACATCGACCTAGCCCGAGTTAACTTCTCCGACGTTGAGATAGATGCTGGATCCTGCCAACCCTTTTTCAAGAGCCTCAAAGGACCACCACTTAATTGGTTTTCCCAGCTGCCTGAGAATTCTATCGACAGTTTCCACGACTTGTCGACGATCTTCCTCAAGTATTATATCTTATTCACCAACCAAAGCGCAATCGCCTATGACCAGTAGAAATTTTCCCAATCACAGGGACATACGCTCCTCGACTTCATGGAAAAATCAAAGATGTCATATCCAAGGTCAAAGTCCCTAACAGCATAGCCGTTTATGCGCTGATGAACACCCTCTACGTACATTCAAAATTCCACGATGACCTATACTGCAACCCAACAACATCCTTGCTAGACGCGATTGGCCGCTCCAACAACTTCATCTGAATGGAAGAGGATACCCGAGCAATTATCAGCAAGCAAAATGCTTCAAAACCTGAGACGACAAAAACCACCGACTCACGGCAAGAGCCAAGACAGCATTCTTCTGTCGATAAAACACACCCAAAGAAGGGTTTTCTTTACGTCGTCAACAAGGATGAATCCCAGAATCTGCATTGGACGTACGTGGGAAAGGATCTAATCACTGGCCACCGTCCAACAACAAGGCACTGAACAAAAGCCCGAGGCTTCAGCTGGTCCTTCTGGTACCCTTGATCTCTCAAAGTTCTGCTAATACCATCAGGTTAAAGGGAACGATACACGCGAGTGCAAGCTACTTCACGAAGCACTCTTGAGATCCTTAAGTAATGGAACGGCTAAAGTCGTGTTTCCCAAACCAAGGCCCAAAAATAACAAGAGTTGCAGCAAAAGCAAAGAGAAGAAGACTCAAAAGAATCAGGCGAGAACATCCAAGTGCGAGCCCGAGGTCATGAGAGAGGGAACGACACCAAGAAAGAAAGAAAAAATGATACGTCAGATGACGAGGAATAACCTGTAATCGACAACGCGTCAAAGTGGTGTTCTCCCGACAAACCGCTTCGGCCGACAAAGAAACCACACCTGAGCCTGAAGATCTATGTTTCTGGTTCGAACAAAAATCGGTCAAGCTAAACGACCACCAGGATCCTACCATAGATCTGTGCAGCCAACTAAAACGCAAAGTAGCGACTGTCGGAAACGAGCCCACCAGCACCACATACCTAAGGACTGTGCTCGATGCGTCTAAGGCCAGAAAACTCACCAGCGTAAGCACCCAAAAATAGCAGAGCGTACCCTCTGGGACCATCGATCTCCGCGACAAACTTAATTCCAGGATTGACGACATTAGAATCAAGCTTAACCGCGACAAACCATCCGATCAAAGAAAAAGGCTCCAGACATCACAGCTCTGGCGCGAACTAGCACTGACCCGTGACAGCCCATCCGGTGATCTACGGACCTAGATACAGCTGCGACAAACCGAGTGACTATCACGATCTAACGTAATCATGGGTCGATCTCCCCGATGTGCCGACTCGGTTCACTCCGTAAAAGACTACCGTCGACAAACAGTCACTTCGCGAAAAATGGCCATCAAAGCCTGAGAACGATCAACAGATCACGTTATCCTCGCATGACACCATCGGTGTTCACACCCCACACAACGACCCGCTCCTTGTCGAGCTAGGAATTGGGGACTGCAAAGTAACCAAGGTATGAATCGGCATCGGCAGTTCAGTCGACTTCATCTTTAGCGACACACTTGATAAAATGGGAATTAATTTTCGTGACGTCAAACCTTCCTCTCGCACACTAACAGGCTTTAACGGATCTTCCGAAGAAATGTTGGGAACAATTCGACTCTCAGTGTACGCCTGCAGGATCACCAAGTCAGTCAAATTCTCTGTTATCGGCACGAAAGCGCCGTATAACGTCATTCCTGGAACTCCATGGCTACATTCCATGAGAGCAGTCAACCTACCACCAGTGCATTAAGTTTCCCAAACACGATGTCCATTTCCGAACGCTCCGCAGAGACCTGCAATTGAACTTCTGCGAAACCATGATGTGGATAGTCTTTATTGTACCCCCTAAATTTGTCCCAAGAGCTTTTAAACCCTTCAGTAGGTCCCTGAGAAAATGTCAAAATCTTATCCCTTAGCTCCTCGGTCTTTGCATCATAAAAAAAATAGTCAGAAACGTAGTCTTGATATCATCCCAGGTAGTGAGAGATCCTGGTGGTAGAAGTTTCAGCAAAGCAACTGCATTCCCAGAGAGAGAATACTTAAATAACTTTCAGAGGAGATAGTCTATAGTTCTTTCATGCTCTGGGATGCTAAACACAAAATCCTCTAGTTTTTCAATGTGGTCCATGGGATCTTCATGGGGAAGGCCATGAAAGGGGTGCTCGCTCACATGAGTAAAGTATTCAGGTCTTATCTGGCCGTAGATCCCATGGATTTCTCGAGGTTGAATCGCAGACCTGTTAACATAGACTTGAGTAGGCCTGATCAACTCTGCTATCGATCGATGCTCAGGGATTACAGCCCCATGTGCATCTAATTTCTGACCTGCTGCATTGCACAGATGACCATCAGGGTCATGCAGGTTTCCGTTCCCATCCCTATTCAGAATAAGTGCCGCAACCATCTCTGCTCGCCGTTTACAGTCGATCGATGGTAGAGTAGAAGTGTCGATCGATGTTTGTCCAAGAGTGGTGTTGATCGACGGAGAAATGTTGTTGTCGATCGAAGCTAGACGTTTCTCTCTGCGGATGGTGCGTTCAATAGCTGTTGGTCTGAGAAAAGGAAGTAGTTTTCCTTGTTGCTCCTAATATTGCTCTGCATTCACCTCAAAGACAAGAAATATTTTATGTAAGTAACTAAAACAGAAAATAAAACCTAGACTAAACCTATTAATCAAGTCTAATGGCGATCCTCGCTCCCTCGCAACAGCGCCAAATTTGTCAAGAGGGGTTTTATTTATTTCAATGCAAACTCTATCAAATTAAACCTACGAACTACTCTTGCCCAGAGAGGTCAAATTGTAGTATTTAGGGATCGGATCCCCAGGGAGCGTGGGCACACAATAGACAATAGATGTTTAGATGAAGCTAGGCAAACAGTTTATTAAAGAAGTAATAGTAGACAAGTAAGCATCAGATTGGTTTGATAACAATAAGATGAAATAGTTAAATCTAGGGATTTATCAATCAATGGATTCAAACACACAAATCAAGGATGCTAAGGGTTTTATAAATCAAATTCTAGAACTCAAATTCAAAAAGCAAGTAATCCAGCTCTCGCATGCAATTACAAATCAGATGCATAAGTTTTATGTTCCAGCTCTAGCATGCAAACAAGGATCGAGCGTCAATCGATACCAATACTTAGATATCGATCGATGCTACCTCAGACAAGAATTAACAAATTTTAAACTAGATCCTAGACCAACTCTTGTATATGTCTAGATACCTAATCCACACAGGGCTCGTGTTCCGTTAATTAATTGCATTCTCGTGTCTCTCAATTGTCATATGATTCTAGGTTCAAGTAATCAGTCACACTCTCGTGCTATTCCACTACTCTAAATCCTAATATTACAAGCCACCCTGGTGTAGAGATCTACAGATAACCTAGAAATCCTATGTCTATCAGTTGGACATTAAGAACATGAAATTCCTAAACCCAACAAGATGATTACTCAAACATAGAAGCAATAACACAAATCATAGTCTGAATAAGTAATAAATATAGGAATCAAATAGACCACAGAGTTCCAATCAATCTCCGAAGGAGAAATGATCTTCTCTCCAAAATTAAGACAATGAATAAATAAATCTTAGCCGTCAACAATGGCTTAGAAAAGTATATAAATTAGGTTTAAAATCGTCCAGGAGGTTTCTGGTAATTGTGGTGGCTTCTCGACTTAAGTCGGCCATAAAAAAAGATGGGCCTGTCTTCTGGGATCACTGTTGATCGACACCAAGGCTTGGCAGTTGATCGACTCTCATTCATCTTCTCGATGGCTTCCTTTCGCGAGGCAGACAGACCACTCTTCAGTAAATTGGGCATAACTTTAGATCTAACCGTCGGATGGACCTCAAGCCAGTGGCTTTGGAAAGCTGACTCAAAGCTCTATATTGAGACCAAATATGAGCACAATTTCACCGTGTAAATATCTCTATACATAAATAAATTTCTGACGCATCTGCGCAGTTCTACATCTCAAACAGCTCCAGAATCACCAAAGTACTCCAGAACGTACCTGAACCTGAAAATACTCTAAAACATACTCGAAACATAAATATAGTATAATCTAAATAGGGCTGGTATCATGGCACAATAGTCCTAAATATCAGGCACAATAGTCCTATCGAGTAATCGCTAGACTTCTTCGTTCAGCGCTTTCAACCTTCCCGATTCGTGCTTTCGTTGTTTCTTCATAATGGGCTTGAAGGTAGGAACTACATTAAGCTCATGAGCGAGGATATGTGGATTGAAGCCTTTCATATCCGTTGTCGGCCATGCAAAGGTCGACACGTTCTACTTGAGGAAGGCGATGATCTTCCCTTGTAATTCATCGGAGATTTATGCACCAACTCTGATGATTTTTCTCAATCTGTGTCATTGATAGATACTTCTAGGAATTCAACTTTCTACGGGTAGGCTTTGTGTATCGTTTTGGAAATCGAGTTGGCGTGGGTCGTCGATTGCTGTATATTGATGGTAGCAATCAGAAGATCTTGTGCAGCTTGCTGATCTTTGCGCAGCGTCCGTATTTGTCTATCTGGGCCTGGAAACCTGACACACTGATGATAAGTTGATGAAACTGCGTGAATCGAGTGTATCCACAGGGTGCCAATGATGGCGTTGTATGGAGCTTTCGATCTTATGACGGAAAACTTGACCGTGCGAGTGACCCCGCAAGCTAAGACCGGGAGATGAATCATTTCGAGCATTACCTCAGAAGACCCATTGAAACCAATGAGGGACCGGGATGAAGGCTTCATATCGCGCAGGTAGATTCCCATATTTTAGAGAGTATCACGAAAGATGAGATCAACCTAACTGTCAGTGTCGATCAGCACTTTAATAACGTCGTACTTCCCGATCCCCAGTTCTACGAGGAGAGGTCGTTATGGGGCATGTGAAAGCCGATGGCTTCTTTGGCTGAGAATGTGATCTGCGGATCATACTCGGTCTTTACAGGCCACTTCTGCGAGGTTGTCGCATTCCAACGATAATCATTAACTGATTGTAATGAGTCTCTGCATGGGGGAGAACCGCCAATGATTACGTTGAGCTGTAAGCGTTGCTGGCCTTGTTTAGCATGTATCTGAGTCCGCAAGTCGCTTGGTGGGCCCAAGGGACCTTTCCCCTTTGAAGTCCTTGATTCATCTAGTGTTCTTCGCAAATCGGAGTTTTTTCGTCGGTTGAGGTTGACATGCAAATCGTCGACGCTAGCGTTAAGCTTCTCGCGGAGATCTGGAGTGTGTAAGTACTCATGTTACTCGGAGTTTTTCTCTATAGGAGGTGGATTACATCCCCGACAAGGCCCATAGGATAGCTGGCATGGCCCATTGTGCCTCAAAAGACCGGCTCGTTCCGCATCTAAAAGTATAAGGCTCTCGGCTTGGGACAACTTTTAGCCGATGGGAGCCACTTCCCAATCGACTAAAGCCAAGACGAGTAAAGTACTCTGGTTGGTGGCGCAGTTCATCGACCTATACGCTTGGTCCGACAAGCAAGGCCCAACAAGACAGACCAACCTAGGGCACCAAGGATCTAAGTGCTATAAAAAGGAAGGAGGGAACAAGGAGAAAGAAGACATGTATATACATGGCGGCTAGACTTGGGATTTTCATCTCTTTGCACTCTTACTGACTTGTACTTTTCCGATTAGCTCCTTGAGCACCGATCACCGTTTTATCATTTATTTCCTCATTTTTTAACCGACAAACGTCTTGTGATCTAATAAAACGCCTTCGAAATAACCCACAGAAGAGTTTTATCTCTCTTACTGGAATCCGACCAAACTCGGTTTAAATAGTTGGCACCCACCATGGGGTAGACCGAAGCAATATTACCAGAAACGCATGACAAACGAAGACTCCACCTCCGGTCGAGAACCGTAACCGACCCCTGCAGCTCGAATGCCCACCATGTCGGATTCCGCAGACAACTCTTCGACACTGACAATGTGGCAACACCAGAAGCGCCCGTAGCCGAAGAAACCGTTTAACCAACAACTGGTGAAGCCGTACAAAACCGAGGCGGCTTAGATCTGCAAACAATCCTAGAAATCATGGACCTCAAGGTATCGCTCCAGGATATCCATACCAAAATCAACCGCGTCACGAACTCCGCAGCGCAAATCGATAGGGTCCTGCCCGCCACACTCCAAACACCATTCTCGGAGCGAATTAACGACGTACGGCTCCGACTGATAGAAAAACAAATCTGTCTGGCAGCTTTTCACGGTGACTCAGACCCCGCCGAACACGTGAGGTCATTCAAAATCGCCCTAGCCCGAGTTAACTTCTCCGACGTTGAGATAGATGTTGGATCCTGCCAACCCTTTTTCGAGAGCCTCAAAAGACCGCCACTTAATTGGTTTTCCCGGCTGCCTGAGAATTCTATTGACAGTTTCCACGACTTGTCGACGATCTTCCTAAAGTATTATATCATGTTCACCAACAAAAGTGCAACTGCCTATGACCAGTAGAAATTTTACCAATCACAGGGACATACGCTCCCCGACTTCATGGAAAAATCAAAGATGTCGTATCCAAGGTCAAAGTCCCTAACAGCATAGTTGTTTATGCGCTGATGAACACCCTCTACTTACATTCGAAATTCCGCGACGACCTATACTGCAATCCGACAACATCCTTGCTAGACGCGATTGGCCGCTCCAACAACTTCATCTGAATGGAAGAGGATACCCGAGCAATTATCAGCAAGCAAAATGCTTGAAAACCTGCGACGGCAAAAACCACCGACTCACGGCATGAGCCAAGACAGCATTCTTTTGTCGATAAAACACACCAAAAGAAGGGTTTTCGTTACGTCGTCACCAAGGACGAATCCCAGAATCTACATTGGTCGTACGTGGAAAAGGATCTAATCACTGGCCATCGTCCAACAACAAGGCACTGAACAAAAGCCCGAGGCTTCAGCTGGTCCTTCTGGTACCATTTATCTCTCAAAGTTCTGCGAATTCCATCAGGCTTAAGGGCACGATACACGCGAGTGCAAGCAACTTCACGAAGCACTCCTGAAATCCTTCAGTAATGGAACGGCTAAAGTCGAGTTGCCCAAACCAAGGCCCAAAAAGAACAAGAGTTGCAGCAAAAGCAAGGAGAAGAAGTCTCAAAAGAATCAGGCGAGAACATCCAAGTGCGAGCCCGAGGTAATGGGAGAGGAACGGCACCAAGAAAAAAAAAATGATACGTTAGCTGAAGAGGAATAACTTGTAATCGACAACGTGTCAAAGTGATTTTCTCCCGACAAACCGCTTCAGCCGACAAAGAAACCACACCTGAGCCTGAAGATCTTTGTTTCTGGTTCGAACGAAAATCGGTCAAGCTAAACGACAACCCGGATCCTACCATAGATCTGCGCAGCCAACTAAAACGCAAAGTAACGACTGTCGGAAACAAGCCCACCAGCACCACATACCTCAGGACTGTGCTCGATGCGCGTCTAAGGCCAGAAAACTCACCAGCGTAAGAACCCAAAAAGAGCAGAGCATACCCTCTGGGACCATCGATCTCCGCGACAAACTTAATTCCAGGATTTACGACATTAGAATCAAGCTTAACCGTGACAAACTATCCGATCTACGACGAAGGCTACAGACATCACAGCTCTGGAGCGAACTGGCACTGACCCGTGACAGCCCATCCGGTGATCTACGGACCCAGATACAGCTGCGACAAATCGAGCGACTATCACGATCTAACGTAATCATGGGTGGATATCCCCGATGTGGCGACTTGGTTCACTCTGTAGACTACCGTCGACAAGCAGTCACTTCGCAAAAAATGGCCGACAAAGCCTGAGAACGATCAACAGATCACGTTCTCCTCGCATGACACCATCGGTGTTCACGCGCGACAAAATGACCCGCTCCTTGTCGAGCTAGGAATCGGGGACTGCGAAGTAACCAAGGTATGAATCGACACCGGCAGTTCAGTCGACTTCATCTTTAGCGACACACTTGATAAAATGGGAATTAATTTTCGTGACATCAAACCTTCCTCTCGCACACTAACAGGCTTTAACGGATCTTCCGAAGAAATGTTGGGAACAATCCGACTCTCAGTGTACGCTTGCAGGATCACCAAGTCAGTCAAATTCTCTGTTATCCGAAAGCGCCGTATAACGTCATTCTTGGAACTCCATTGCTACATTCCATGAGAGCAGTCAACGTACCACCAGTGCGTTAAGCTTACCAAACACGATGTCCAGATCCAAACGCTCCGCGGAGACCAGCAAGTAGATAGCTATCTCCTAAGCGCAACAGTTAAGCTGCAGCAGTCGACTTCTCACGTCAATTCTGTCTCGAAACTGATCCACAGGATCTATCCGCAAAAAGAAGAGATCTCTGAGGCAGCTATAGACAAAACCGACCCTAGCAAAGTCATGCGGATCGGCGCTTATGTCTCCGATGAAATGCAAGACATGATCATCTTGTTTCTCCGACAAAATGCATCCACCTTTGCATGGACCACATTCGACATGAAAGGTATAGATCCAGCGGTAACCACGCATGAACTAAATGTCGACCCTACATTCAAGCCCATCCGACAGAAACGACGAAAACTTGGCCTCGTGCGATCAAAAGTAGTAAATGGCAAAGTCGAACGGTTACTCGGAGCCGGCTCTATCACAGAAGTTCGACACCCGAAGTGGTTAGCAAACCCAGTAGTTGTCAAAAAGAAGAATGGTAAATGGTGTGTCTGCTTTGACTTCACCGATTAAATAAGGCATGTCTGATAGATAGCTTCCCGCTCCTAGGCATCGACCAACTGGTCAAGTAAACAGTTGAACAAGTTGCTGATGTTCATGGATTCCTTCTCTGGTTATAATCAAATCGCCATGCACCCTGATGATTGCGAGAAGACGGCATTCATCACGGAACGAGGAACCTACTGCTACGAAGTAATGCCTTTTCGTCTCAAGAACGCTGGACCAACATATCAAAGGCTCGTAAACCGAATGTTTGCCGACAAGCTTGGGGCGAAAATAGAGGTCTACATCGACGACGTGCTAGTTAAATTGCATCACACCACCGATCCCCCAGACCATTTGCAGGATTGCTTCAAGACACTTAACGAGTACGGCATGAAGCTCAATCCGGAAAAATGCACCTTTGGCATTATGTCGGGAAAATTGCTTGGCTATATCATGACACCGCGAGGAATCGAAGCCACTGCGATACTCAACCTCCGAGTCCGAAGAACATTCGAGAGGTCCAGCGCCTCACCGGTCGAATCACTGCGCTTAACCGATTCATCTATCAGTCCACCGGCAAATGTCTCCCAATTTACGACTTACTGTGTGGAAACAAAAAGTTCACTAGGCAAGAGAAATGTGAGGAAGCATTCAATCTGCTCAAGCTATACCTCTTGACGCCCCCGTCCTATCAAAGCCAGAGAACAAAGACACCATGCCCTTGTACATCACAGTATCTTCGACCGCAGTCACCAGCGTCCTTATAAGGAAGACCGAGGCGAACAAAAGCCCATATTCTATACGAGTAAACGCATGAAGATGGTCCTTGCGGTCATCACCTCCGCAAAGAAAATTACGACCTTACTTTCAATCACAATCGATTGTAGTCTTAAGCATCCAGCCCCTACGAACTGTCAAGCTGAATACCAACCAATCGGGGCGTCTTTCAAAATGGGCGATCGAGCTTAGCGAACACGACACAACCTATAAAACCGAACAGGAGTGAAATCCCAGGTGTTAGCCGACTTCCTGATCGAACTCGCCCCGGATCTCGAGCTAGACCTTGTATTGCCAAGCCCAAACTGGATTCAGCACATGGACAGATGCTCTACAAATAAAGGTTCAAGGGGTGGCATTCAACTGCAATCACCAACCGGAGAATTATCAGACAGTCACTCAGTTTAGGTTTCACCGCGTCCAACAACGAAGAAGAGTATGAATCCGTCAAGGCAAACCGAATTAGCGCCTACTGTAACTCGCAGCAAGTCACCAGCTAATTCAGTGGCGAATATGACGCCCAAAACGAAAGGATGGATGCTTACCTCAAAATCGTACAGATTCTCGCCAAAGACTTTGAGTTCTTTGAGCTCATAAAATTCCCTCACAGGGAAAATGGGTGGGACGACGTCCTCGCCGTGCTGGGAAGCAAACTTCGCGATCAGGTCAAATGGGTGATCCCCATCCAAAGGATCGACAAACCAAGCATCATCCTACCTAACGAGACAAGCACGATTGTGGCTCCGGTAACCAGATAAATGGATGAGGTACAGGACGCTGATGCCACACACGACGTATAGCTTACCATATTGGCGGACTGAATTGATCGACTTCCTCAACTACAGAAAACTGCCTCCCAAGAAATGGGCAGCAAGGCGACTAAAAGAACGAGGCCCATTATGTCGTCATCGACGGAGATATTCATCGATACACCGCAAATTAGGTTCTCCTAAAATGAATTCATCGGGAGGAAACCAGGTGTGGGGGCTGGAATCCACACCGTCAATGACGACGTTAGGAAAGTGAAATCGGAGGAAAGCGAGGGAAACCATAATCTTTCCTTGAGATCCTGGATTCTCGGCGAGAGCCAAAAACAAGTAACCAAACAAATGCGGAAAATATTAAAAGATAACAAAAACGAGCTCATAGCAAAAGTTTGATCTTATTTCGAATCTGCGTAAAAGCGTTGCAATCACTACAAGAGGTTATGAAAGTTTTGGCCGCAAGATCTGTCAGCGAGCTACATATTTCTAGTCACTTAAGACCTTAAATCTAGTCGAGTCCCAGCTCGATAACAGAAGACGAAAAAGATACAAAATAGGTTTTGATTGATTTCGGACTGACCCTTATGAACGTCTGCCTACGTACCCCTTTCAAGGATCAAGCCGCACGTATTTCAATTGAAATAATGGACCAAGAGATCGAACTGCCTGAGCAAATTTGTCTGGTAATCGTGTGCCAGTCATAGAAACAAAACATGTCAAGAATAATGCCTAAAGTTTCTAAGTGCAAAGAGTTCTAGGGTGTAAAATTTGTCTAGAGGAATCCCCCAGCATCTTCATCCTAGAGTTCCTTATATACTCCCTTGGAGGCGGTTTGCTTTTTCCCGCTTTTGCCCTCGGCTGAATCTATCTCTTCTGGATATTTCCCATTTTTCTCCGATCTTCGTGTTTATCTTCGGAAACTTGACATTTATCTCTTTGAACATTAACATTTATCTTCTTCTGCAAACAAAAGGGATAGACCGTCATAACGATGGGCTTGATTTCTAATAAATCATAAGTGGGCTGTTTGTCTCATTCAAGCCTTTCTCGTGGCCATTTTTTGGACTTGAGCACTTTTACAATTTATCGAAAGAACGCTCCCGAAACGATGTCGATCCTTAAGGAAACCCAAACTTCTCATATAAGAGAAACAACTTATGGTGTTTAGTGAACCTTTGTTGTTTTATATGATCTTTTTGGATCTCGCAAGAGAAGACATATTCTTACGATTTTTGTCGTAAAGTTTTGTCGAACAATAGTTCTTCAGGCGTGTACGACGTCTCGCGATGTGCCGCGTCTTCTGTGTAACACGTTGCGGTCCTTAAGTAAATTGTGGAGTGTACAGAACTTGGTTGAATTTTGACAAGTTCATGTGTTTTGGATTTCAAGACCGAGCTTTGTTATGAAGAAATTATCGTATGCTTTCCGTTTCTGGGTTATACGATAAATATTTGCATAATCGTCACTTACTGTTTTTAGACAAATTGTGGATAGCCGTTCAGCCGTTAAGTGACCAGATGGAGCGGTGGTTGCTCAAATGTTTCAGCTTGGCAAGAAGAATGCACTCAGCTGCGTGGTCGTGGACGTTCCGGTAAAGGATTAGATTATGGCACTTTCGTGTTAACATTACGGTCATATTAGTTT
This sequence comes from Moricandia arvensis, assembly GCA_905132765.1. NCBI lineage: Eukaryota > Viridiplantae > Streptophyta > Magnoliopsida > Brassicales > Brassicaceae > Moricandia > Moricandia arvensis. Next base: position 67,807 of record CAJHQP010002279.1, on the reverse strand, counting down.
AGAATTTCCCTAAAGGGGGTGCCGAATTCTAGTTCGGACTTTTATTGGAGGGTGTAATTGGCTGAGGGCAAAAGAGCGTTTGTTAAGTTTGATGGACCAAGTCGGAGTTTATCCGAGTTAAGATGGCCGATGGTGTTACAAAACAATTTTGCAATTTAGTTATTAGTTATACGATGAAAGTTTCGTATAATGTTCCCTTTGGTCATACAAAAATTGTTTTATTTTTGGTTTTGTGAAGATAGAGCCTAAGGGGCTTGATAAAGAACTCGTGCCTGATGACTGCCTGCTCGGTTGTAACCGATGGAAAGGAAAAGCAGAAGTCGGTGAGCTGCGAGGTTAAAGAAAGTTGCTTCGTATTACTTTCTTTGATTATACGAAGAATTTTTTGTTTAAGTTTCATAAGAAGGGTTTCTCACATAAGTAAACAGAGAATGTTCCTTGCCGATTATTCGTGATCTTCCTCCTTCACGTTTTTTGTCATACGGGTGACCAGATTCATGAAAATGGTGAATTGGTGCTATGTATGGACTTGTCAAAGTAGCAATGTTATCCGCAGATTTTACGAGAAACGTTTCCGCTCTGATTTTGATCTTTGGTGAAGGTTGGTTGGAGTTACTCGTGGAGTTTTACCAAGGTTTATTTTGTTCCGATCTAATCACCGAACGTTTTTCGTAAGTTCTTGACTTTTATACGAAACTTACTTTATCAAGTCGAAAGGATCTTCCAGACTTTGGCTAATCAATGAGTTTCAGTTTGATATTGATACAGGTTTTCTAGATGCGTGATTGCAACAAGAGATGCTGTATAGTCCTCGAGATTATATCAAAGATGGTTTGGGTATGTTACTAGCGTTTGGATAAACCTTAGGTTGTCGTTTGCTTTGCTGGACGATTTTTTAATGAGGCATCGCATTGCCTAAATGAATTTCTGCCTACCGCTGCGAGAGTTTTCTTTGTTCAAAGCGTTTTCTCGATGCCGAGGAAAAAGGTTTTTTTAAGTACGGGAGTATAAAAAAATAGTATACGTACCTACTCCCTCTTTTTTTACGAAAGGAAATGGCTGAGCCGAAGTTTTTTTTCTTTCAAAAATCGGGATGATCGACAATCTGGGTCGGTTTGGAGACGACGCTAGGATTGTGAATTCGTGATTTCCAGGTTGGCGACTTGGAATACGTCAGTTTTGAAAAACAAAATTCTAGGAACGAGTCAGTTTTAAGATGACGTTCGTGTCTCTAGTTCTTTCTTTCTTTGGGAAGCGATCTGAGTATGTGTGGCGATCGTTTCTCGGTTTTCCGAGAGTTTAGATCGGTTTGCAAGATCTACCTAAACAGCCGTAGAAAAATAGATAGGAAAAGAGCGCCTAAGATTAAGTTCGCTAGACTATCCGCCTAGATTCTAAGCTTCCTAAAGTTTATGGCAATCCCAAAGCAATTTTATTTTCTTAGTTCCTTCCTACGAAAATTCCAATGCGGGCATACCTTAGTTTTTCTCGAAGATTCAGATTTGGATTTTCTCTGTTTTGCTTTCTCTTTTTCCTTCCCCTTGTCACGTTTGTTCGCAACTTACAAATAGTGAAAATATTGATTCTTTCCAGCCGCGTTTAGGGTCGAACCTGTCTTGCGGTTTTCGTTAATTCATATTTTTTGGTATTGGTGCTTATCTTTCGAAACTTGACATTTATCTTCCGAACGAGCAAACTGGACTGCTTGTCGGTCTGTGAGTATGCTTACGAGTTTGGCTGTTTTGTGAATGTTATCAGATTTATCCTATGAAAGTTGTATCAGAAGATACTAACTCGTTTCATTTTACGAACGAGGTTCCATAAAACTTTTCCGAGTTTAATTTTACGAAAGTTGTTTCGGAAAATGTTGTTAAACTTTGATTTTACGAAAGTTATTCTGAAAATGTCACGAGTTTAGTTTTACGAAAGCTGTTTCGCAAAATGTTGCTGAGTCTAATTTTACGAAATTTTTCAGTGATGAGATTGGTTATTGGGACTCAACTTAATCGGAAATCTTCTCGTTTTCGCAGGATTTACCCGAGGAAGTTTTGAGCAGTTTTTCCGAAGTAAGCTTAACCGACAATTGTCGAGAATTCACTGGATATGTGATATACAATCGGAACTTGATTTATACGGAATTTCAGGTTTCAGAAAACGTTTTTTCACTGAGGGATACGATCTTCCGTTATGCTCAATTTAGTCTTCCTCAGAAGTTTTAGGTTTTGAGTGATCAAATAGAGATCAACTTCGGTTCTTTGAAATTATCGAAGAGAAGTACAGTGGTGGGGGTCGTGTGCCTGATTTGCTGTGCTTCCTTTTATCGGAGTAACATAGGGTTTCTCCGTGATTTCTGGGAGAGAAAGTTTTATTTTTCCGGAAAGTTTTCGGAAAACATCTTCCGGTCGAACCCTGCCGCGCTGAGATTTCTCAAACTCGTGATGAGACAAATTTTACAGGGTTTGATAGATTTTATCGTTGCCCTCTCTGTTTAGATAGAGAAATCGCGAGCTCTTTTGGGTGCTCTTCCCGTGGCAAAAAGTCGGGATTAGGTTTCCGATTTTATCGAGCACTGAGGCGTTTGCGTTGGCCATATGAGCAGTCATTGCTGCAAGTTTGTCTTTCATATTTTCAGACAGTTTCGATCAAGCGTTTTGTGGCCATGAGTTAGAGTAATCCGTATTCCCCCTCCTTCTAGCGCCAAACTGTGGGGGCTGGAATCCACACCGTCAATTTCCGTGAAGTTATGAAAGTGAAATCGGAGGAAAGCAATGGAAACCCAAATCTTTCCTTGAGATCCCGGATTCTCTGCGAGAGCCAACGACAAGTAACCAAACAAATACGGAAAATATGAAAAGATAACAAAAACGAGCTCATAGCGAAGGTTAGATCTTATTTGAATCTGCATAAAAGTGTTGCAATCACTTACAAGAGGTTATGAAATCTTTGGCCGTAAGAGCTGTCAGCGAGTTACATAGTTCTAGTCACCGAAGACCTTAAATCTAGTCGAGTCGCAGCTCGATAACAGAAGAAGAAAAAGATACAAAATAGGTTTTGATTGATTTCGGACTGAACCTTATGAAAGGCTGCCTAAGTACCCCTTTCGAGTATCAAGTCGAACGTAGTTCAATTGGTAGAATGGACCAAGAGATTGAACTTCCTGAGAAAATTCGTCTGGTAATCGAGTGCCAGTCATAGAAACAGAACATGTCGAGAATAATGCCTAAAGTTTCAAAGTGTAGAGAGTTCTAGGGTGTAAAATTTCGTCTAGGGGAATCCCCCAGCATCTTAATCAAAAAGTTCCTTATATACTCTCTTGGAGGCGGTTTGCCTCTTCCCGCTTTTGCCCTCGCCCGAATCTATCTCTTCTGGATATTTTCCATTTTCCTCTGATCTTCGTGTTTAACTTCGAAAACTTGACATTTTTCTCTTTGAACTTTAACATTTATCTTCTTCTGCAAACAAAAGGTATAGACCGTCACTTACTCTATGGAAAAGCATGCCATCTCCCACTAGAATTAACACAAAAAGCATAATGGCCCATCAAAAAGACAAATTTCAATGCTAAACCCGCTGCAGAAAAGATATTAATCCAGCTAAATGAGCTAGACGAAATTAGGCATCACGCCTATGAAACCTCGAATTTATATAAAGAAAGAACAAAAGCCTATCACGATAAGAAAATCATTTCTAGGCATTTCGAACCCAAGGGATCAAGTACTCCTGTATAACTCGCGTTTAACTCTATTTCCTGGAAATTTACGTTTTCGTTGGTCCGGACCCTTCACCATTAAAGAAATTACACCTAGTGGGGCAGTCGTCCTATTTAATCCTAAAGGAGCATGGTGAATGGGCAGAGAATGAAACATTACTGGGCTGAAGCCGAAATCCCACACACTCAGACCATACATCTGGAGGGGCCTGACCCTGAATGATAAACCTATTTCTTGTCAAGCTGATTACTTTAAACAAGCGCTGAGTGGAAGGCAACCCACTAAATTTTAAAAAAAAATTAATTTAATAAAAATATATTTCATTAATTAATCAATTATGCATTTACATATTTATTAAGTAAAAAAGAGTCAACAACAGACCATCGATCGACGCCCCTATAGGACCGTCGATCGAAGCTCGTCTATCGAGTAAGTTAACTCGACACAACCCCATTTCATAAATCACTTTTCTCAAACCGCCAAAACACAAAATGAGTAGACACTCGATCTCTCTCTCGATTCTTGGCCGGATTTTCTCGTTCTTGAGCCTAAATCACTTAACTTTCACCCTCTCTTACTGTTTAGTTCACTAAATCATCCGATCATCAAGGTATGTTCTCTAAATCTCATAATATAGGGAAACTTTTAGGGTTTGTAGAAAAATTCAATTTTTATCATGTTAACCCGGAATTTAGAACACTCTAAGGAGCTGGAATACTAGATTAGGAACTATCTACCATCTTTACATGCGATTTTCATGATTTGAGCTTGTACTTTAGGATTCCGTATTCCATGGTTCACGATGCAGTATCGATTGATGCCTATGAGGCGCCTTCTATCGATAGCCATGAGGACAAATCGATCGATGCACATGTAGTACCATCAATCGATGGTTGGTAGTATATACATCGATTCTGATTCCTAGCTTTGTTTATTAAATACAGAAGAACGAGAGGCGCACCAAGGCACAGTTCGAGGCTGGTAGCTCCAGTGCTCCGCCACAGTGTTCTCCATGCCAACTCCCTTTGCCAAAGGAGGAATAGAGTTTACTCGAGACGTTTGAGAACTTCCCTGACCCTGGGATAGCTGTAGCATCAAGGGAATGCACCCATCATTGTGTGCGATAGGAGTGGGACGATTTTGACAGCCTCTACTATAACGCTTGGCAAAGCGTTTCTATTGAGCTCACCAGGTTCGCCGACAGACGCACCTTGAGGAAGTTGGGGCTCCTGAAAAACTTCACATATATGGTGCGAGAGCTGGGCCTAGGCAACATGGCTACTAATCCATACCATCTTTACCCCAACCTGGTCCGACAGTGCATCGCCACTGCTCAGGTTCTCTACAAGAGCCCTCGGGTGAAGCTGGCGAATGAGGCTACTTTGACCTTTCTCATCAGAAGCATCGGTACTGGATCACCGTTCCGCAGCTCTGTGAGATCTATGGGTTTGACACCGGTCCTCTCGTCTGCTCAGTTTCTCCTTTCCCCGGTCTGTCTTCCTTTGGGGGACTCATCGCTACAGGCCCTTTTGACTCAGGCTCTGCTACTCAGACGAATATCTGTCACCCCACCCTGCGCTACTTCATCAAGGCCCTTGCCAACACTAAGTTGTGCAAGATGGAACCCAACAAGGTTAGGGTTTAGGATCTCACACTGCTGTACTACTCTGTCAGAGAGTTGGTGGGACTTGATGACGAGGTCTTTCGCCCACCATTGAGCGATCAGCGAGTAAGCTTGGGGGCTGTTTTTGCTGAGCACTTGGCGACCATGAAGGAGAAACCCTTCAAGGTTTCTGGCCTGAAGAAGGAGACGATCGGGAGCCTCTTAACGCCTCTATTCAGATTTCTTGGCATCAGCTTTGAGGGAGCCTCAGTAGAGAGGGACTTGCGCTTCATGGATGTGAGACACTTGGAAAGGACTGGCTGCTGAAGGAGGGACGCTATTGGTCTTTTGTGGATTATGAGGGGGCTAGGATGATAGCCCTTCCAGCGCCAGGGGTGACAGGCTTTGATGATGACCCATATCGCCTCGCTTTCAGACCAGCTGAGCAGCGCCTCCACACATAACCTCTCAGAGTGCGGCGCAGAGGAGGCCTCCCACCAGCTCATCCAGTCGCAGCAGCAGCAGCAGACGAGCCAGCACAGCCACCTCCACATCTCCCTACCTTCCCTTAGATTCCAGAGATCCCCATCCACGACAATGGTCACTTCCAGAGAGTCGTGGTGGATGCGCTTTGTGCTATATGGGCTAGGGTGGAGACGATGTCTCGATGCAGTGTTTCACCCGTCCCAGGACCAGAGTGAGATCACCACCAGGACCTGCACCACAGCCTCAACAGATCAACTCAGATACCTCATATGAAGAGTAGTCTCCTTTGTTACTCCTTCGTCTTTTATCTCACTTTCAAACTTTTTTTCAGACTTATATTAGTACTTATCTTATTTTTTTGCCATTGGATTTAGACTTATTATTATGTTATTTGGATGTTTTGATGTGTGTTTGAGTTTCTAACAGAGCTAACCCAAGAGAGATGACCAGAATGGAGACTAGACACACGCACGATTTCAGTTTGATACGCCTAGCATCGATCAACGGCACTTAGTTGTTGTCGATCGATAGCAATCTAACAAAGACGTTTAGTAGATAGTATGGGTTCCCCATCGGTCGACGGTGATGGTTTACCGTCGGTCGACAGACACTTATAACCATTGATCGACACTCTCATACAGAGAGAGGTATCGAGTACTCTACTTATACTATTTACTTATGATTTAATTCTTCCTAACCAATCTGAGACAGATTACACTAGGGATAGTGCAATTTAAGTATGTGGGAGATTCGCTAACGCTATTTAATTTGTTTTGAGTTTTATTTGCTATATATATATATATATATATATAAGTTTTTCAAAAAGTTTTATTGAGTCAAAAAGGAGACTATGATCAAGATTTATTATTGATTAACCACACTTTAGCACCATTAGAAGGTTGTTTACAAAGTTTACTAGAGATACCAAAGTCGATTATCCTGCCACTATATCACACTTTCTTATAAAGTTTGAAGAACCAAAGCTGATTTCCAACACTAATCCTGAGATTATCTGTTTGCTTTGGGATTGATATACGCTGGATCAGATTCCTTCTAAAAGTCTGTAGGTACAAGTCATTGCACCTTTGGTTCCCTTCCTCTTTCTCTTCAGCATATACCTAATAGCTTAAAAGATTGAGATGACTTCTCGAGATGCAGAGGGGTAGGTAAATTACCTATGACCCCACTATTCTAATTCGGAGGAACAATAACACATTGTTGGAAGCGAGGGTTAGGCACATTACCGATGACCCCACAATTTGCCTACAACTTCGCCCAAAAAAAAGAGCAAAAGAAAAAGAGAAAAAAGAAGAGAAAAATCAAAAAATGAGATGGCAAGATGGACTATATCAGCATCATTGTCCATTAAGTTTGAGATCTAGAAAGATTCAGAGAGAAAAGAGGGAAGAAAGGAATTAGAGAAGACTTCTTACCTAGTTGTTCAGATACTTGCAGAGGTAGAGTCCATGTGTCCTTTGATTGATACTCCCATGGTAAAGCCGACATTTTATTTTATGCAAAGAAATGAAATTAGTAGAGGGGTGAATCAGACTAGTATTTTCTAAGTTGTTGGTAGACTGGATTTGGTTGCTATACTAGGATGTGGTATATAAAGTGTCTCTATGATTGACTTGATAGGATGTGGTTGCAACATAGTAAGGTGACAGTTATATTTAGACATTATGTGAGTCTCCGCTTTTCAAAACCTCTTTCACAAGCTTAGTTTGCTTGAGGACAAGCAAAAGGTTAAGTTTGGGGGAGTTGATATAGCCTATTATTACCTGTTTTAGACCATGTTATAGGCTCTATTTAGGGTCTATTATATGTCTCTAGACTATGTTTTGGAGTATTTACAGGTTTAGGCTCTCATTGGAAGCAATTGGAGCTTTTGAGCTATTTTTGAGCATTTAGGATGCCAAGCCATATACTCAAAGTCGGATCCTGTTTATTTATGAAGCATCGATCGACGTCACACATTGTGCGTCGATCGACAGCCAAGTCGGCTGCAAAATTAATGAAGACCTGAGAAATTACAAATTTTACCCAGAAGTTTCATCATTTGCAAGACAAGTCTCTGCCCGAAATATAGACTATTTATTAGGGTTTTCTACCTTAGTTTAGGAGGCCGCCAAAGAATTATTTCTAAGAGTTGGGATACCTTCCTACATCTATTGGAGAGAGAGATCTGACCCTTATTACAGAGAAGATCTTGAACTTGTTATCTCTTTACTCAGTTTATTTAATGCAACTTATACAGACGTTAATCATGTTCTTTATTGCTATGTCTGAGTAGTTCATTGTTAGATTTAAGATTCTTCAATGGTAGTAATGTCTATTTGATTTTATAGAATTGTTAGGGTAATCTTCTTGGTTCTTTTTTTAAGTTGTTCTTAAAGCTAAGTTGAATTTGATCACCTCAATCTTAGAAGTTAGGGTTCCATAGCGCAAGCGAGAGCCTAGTTATGACCCTGAACCTATCTTAAACAATCTAAATGACTTGTAAAAAACGAGAGTTGAATTAGAAGTTTAGAGAACCCATCAAACCGCGAAACCAGTACCGTTTAGAAAGAGCATCGATCAATACCACTATATGGACATTGGACGACACTCAGCTAAGATGCGTGAGAGTGATCTCCTAAGCCATGAGGTTTGAGTTTGGTAACGGTACTTAATTAAAATCCTAGCAAGCTATTAATCTACAATGCCTAATCTTACCTGAGAATTCACCCTAAGTCTAATTCCTTAATTTAACCTTCACAAACCAAATCAATCTTGAAATCACTTGTTTACTATTATTATTATCTATCTAGCTTTAATTCGACAGCAATAAATCTATTGTGCAATCCTAGAGTCTCTGTGGATTCGATCCCTAAGTACTACACTGAACCTCTTATTTGAGAGAGTAAAAGTGGGAATAGGATTAATTTGAGAGTGATATTAAACCCCACATCAGTAAGCAAGGAGCAAACTGGGAGGGTCCTTACAATATTACCCAAGTCATCAAACCAGGCGTCTACCGACTGGAAACATAAACCGGTGAGGCAATACCGAGAGCATGGGACTCCATGCACCTCAAACGCTACTACACTTAAGGAAAATATCCAACCCGAGCGACCAGATAAATGATATGGTCACATTTAGTCAAATCTAAAAATAAATAAAGAAAAAAGTAAATGCGCTCATCCAGCCACATCTACTCGTTGACTAAATGCACTCTCAGAGTCACTTTTACTCGCATCAAACAAACTATAGACGGCTTGATCCTCTTTGAGGGTTACGTAGACAACCCTGCACCGGGTCCAGCTGTGACTAAAAAACACGACAAACCTCTCCATGTTACCAAATGAGGAAGCGACCTCATTAAGACAACGAGTTGTCCAGCACGAAGGAATATGCTATTCAGATCGCTTTTGCTCGTCACGAAGATAACAAAAACTTGTTTCTCGACTCTAAGATGCTAACGACCATGCACTTCGGAACTAACCAATCCGCAGGACGCGTACCAGCAGTTGTACCCGACAAACGGACACATCATGATCAGACATGTATCCGAGGGACCCAATCACATCGCGATAAGCATCGACCGACTAAAGCGATGATTTTTGTCTTTGTTAATAATTTTCAAACATGATTTGGCCGATCAAAGTTTTGCGAAATTACTTTAATGCTGATCGAAAACCATTGTCACCTAAAACAAAACTCTTGTCTTTAATCACAAATCAGATTAGTCCCCGATCAAGGCCGACGACTAACCATACAAATAAATTTGATAGTTCGAAGTCACAGACTCGTTAGTTGACGACTAACCGGATTACTTTGGACTAATTAATAAGTGTTTCAAGCTAAGGCACTTAAGTAATTTTGGGTATGTCGGCAAACGGCTAACAAAATTACTACGAGCCAGAATTTTCATTTCTGGAAACTCAATATTTTCTATGTCTAAAACTCGTTCGGTGACAATTTAGTGGAAAGTATCAGCATGATGGGTTATAACAGTCTCGCGAAAGAAAGAAACATAATCAAACGGGGTCCCCGATAGTACAAAACAACGACAATTCTCGAAGGTCAAAAAGAGATTCGGGACAAAACAAAAAGAGTATACAACAAGAAGAAACAATAACAAGAAAAAAGGTTATCACTGGGCTCGATCGGTATTCCCTCCTTCGACACCGGTTCCAGAATCAGGAAGAGCTTCAGGATTGTATGGGCTCGATCAGTCTCTCCTTGCTTAGTGATATCCCCCGCCTCCTCGTGTTGCGGCTCCTCATTAAGGGTCCCTTATGCTCCAACATGGTTGAGCCTCGATGATTTCTCTCCTCAATCTCCCTCATCAACGTCTTCATTCGAAGCATCGGAAACCATAACGGGACCATCGGCGAATTTCACTCCGGCTTGACCTTCCACCAAGGTCTGGACCAAGGCTTCCCCCCTTTTGTTGTAGGCAATCTCACTCCCGACAGACTTCGACTTCGCACTAGTCGACGTGCCTTTGTATCTATCACCCGATGGGTCGCCGAGATAATGACTCAGAGTCCAGAGACTTACAGCAGTCCCAGGATCGAGCAGGTCAGTGTTCGACCCAAACGGATCGATCAGGTCAGTGTTCGACCCAAACGGATCGATCAGGTCAGTCTTCGACCCAAACGGATCGATCCCGGCTAACACGTGCGTATTGAGGAATTTGGATTCCAGCACCAAGGGAGACAGAGATAGGTCAGCATCTGTAATGTCACCAATGTCCAGTCTTGAAGCTTCCTCCTCGAACCGGTTCTCATGGGCGGCAAACATGTTGATCGTCTCTTGGGGAATGACGGCTCCCTTCTCTTTGAGAATCTGAAGGTATTTTCTCGTCCCGAAGCTTGGCTATAGAACCAGCGGGCTGTGTCATAGGCGTCCCGACGAGATTCTCGGTCACGATGTTACTAAAGCAGAGGTTGCATTTCGTGATCATGGTCGTCCCCGAGTCGTTCGTGGGTAAACTCGAAGCTCCGAGAATCCTTCAGACGGGTGATCTCCTTCACAGGCCTTAGGGCAGCAGCAGCCTTCTCCCTTTCCATGTCCGCCTTCTCCAGCTTGAGCGCGGATTTTTCCCATTGAAGTTCTTCCACCTCTGCCTTAACAGTCCCCAACTCGACCTCAAAACTGTCAGCCCTCTTCTTTTGGGACTTCTTCCAACTAACGGCCAGGTCCCTCTTGCGAGACGAAGTATCCAACTCCTCCTTCAGATGGGTGATATGTCTATTCCTGGACTTGATCTTCTTATCGCTTTTGCCAAAATAAGCCAGCAACTTCTTCAACATCGACTCGTAATTCTTGATGAGGAAATTCATGCCACCGTCGCTCTGCGCAACAAAGAAGAATCGCTAAGATAAGAAAAATATTTACACTAAGGCAAATAAAGAAGAAAAAAAGGGAATGGCAAGTAAATTACCACTAGCTTGGTTCGGGCAGCATTGATGTAGGCATCCTTGGATACATCGTCCATGGCCGGCAAATTGCTCGGTCCAACCATGATCTGACAAAACTGTTTGGCGCATTGTGCGTCATCGTAGATCAGCGGAGTATCGTCCTTGTACAAAAAATGGACGCAATAGGGAAAGACACCTTAGTCCTTCGACTCGAACCGATATCTGCATTCGCAACAGTCTCATGGACACTTCAGGGACCGGATCATTCGTCGCCACGCCGATTACGTCGGCCACATCCGCGTGAAGATCGTTTGCTCCATCGATGGTTGGCGTTCCAAATCTGCCTCGGGGCCTTTTTCTTCTTCCTCCTTTGTTTGAGCGGTAGTTTGGGGGAGCCATCTTCCCTTTCGGAAATAAAAGCCAAGTTCATATCACCGCCCACAGGCCCCTGCAAGGACACCCTTCGATCCTTCGTGGGTAGGCGTTTCCCGAGTCGTTGTGTCCTCTGGCTTCTTCTACGCTACAGACAGATCGCCCTGTTGCCTCTTCTTTCTCTTTATCCTCGGTTCGAAAATCTTCTCGTCGAGGCCCCCACTTTCCGTGTCCGTATTCATGAGATGAACAATCTCGGACTGAGGACACATAGGCTCTGACCCATCCAGGCCCATCCCATCGAGAATCGACATCAATCCGACTCGGGACGGTCCCAATTGACTCTCGACGATGAAAATAACGTCCGGTAATACATTCATCTTCATGGCCTTCGTCACTAACTGTTGTTCTCCCTTCGTGAAAAGCAACAAACGCCTTTTACCAAAAACGATTTGAGCAGGCAAGTCAAAAATCCGATCACCTGCACGAAACGATAAGGCTGAAAAAAGTTAGAAATTGACGACAAAACACCTTCAAAAGGAAAAAGGATGGCAAAGGAAATAATGAGAATCTAAAAGAGACTGACATTTCGCGACACGATTCAAAGCTCGTTGAATCCTCTCCTCGCTGATTTTGGGAAACGGTTGATGACTCAATGCTGCTAGGGCTCGAGCGTTGTCAAAGAATCCTCTGGGAAAATCAGCTGTGTTCGGATGATCGACTGGATGACAAAAAGAAATCAGTTAAAACCATGACAGAAGATGCTTGTTCGGAAACAGCGATCTACCAATATGCCAATTCCAAAAACTTTGAAGTCGTTGTTCGACGGCTCTTTAAACGCAAATTCACCAGACTTAATATAGAAGTAATATTGTTCCCAGTCAAGGGCCTTGTTCAGATGGCCGGTAATAATGTTATAATTCGGCCGCATCTTCACCGAATACAGACCGTCTGGCATAGGCTTAATATAGCATATTTTCTCGAATTTGCGTACATTCAGTGATATGTCAATTTCGGCCGCCATCACCGTCAGAGCCACCGCGAAACGGAAGGAGTCGTTCAGGAACTGGTTAATAGCAACGTCCCGACGAAATACATAAGACGTAATGAATCAAGGAATGGGAAACCAGAGCCTTCTATGTCGTTGGAAATACGACTCGTAGACGCACTGGGATCCCACGTCATGCCTACAGCATCACACTCCCTTAACAGTTTTTTTACTCTGCCCGGTGTCTATCGAATCTCTCTCATGTTGTTTCAAGCCCCTCCACTTCCACAGGGCGCAGTAACTCGGAAGCTATCGCCGGAATTTTGACATAGATCCCACCTGGACAGTAATGCACTGAGACGATGTCGGGACAAATCGATAAGTCATCTGAATCACTAGAAACATCTGACGCATCGTTTCCATCATCTTCGCCGCTAAAAAGACTCTCTGCATCAGCAACTAAAATACTCTGCGCCAAACTCATATTTTTTGTGTCCATCATCTCATCCTGATGGATGAGGCTGAACTCGTCGAGAGTTTCCTCGCCAACTGATGCGTCCTTAACAGAAATCGACGCAGTTGTGATCGCCTTCCCTTTTTCTTTCTGTGACAGTTTCTTTTGTGGCACTAAAAACGAGTAAAATCTACGAGATCCTAGAGAGCGAAGTAGAGAGAAGAGAGAGTAAGGTGACTCGCATCCCCTCGAGGCGTCATCATTAGGTCTAAAAGAACTAAATGGGCCTCAGAACCCCTAGGTTGCCCACCTTCTCTCGCGACTGTTCAGCTTCCCGGCCTAAATGGGCTTTATATCTCTCTTACCCACCTTTTCTCACAGCGATTCCGTTTCTCGATGTAGCCGACGTGATCCAAGAACCGGTTTTATGTTTAAACCGGTTTAACTCGAAGGAGATATGATAACCTCATTCTGCACGGGGGCAAAACCATCAACATAAAACTATTGAGAAAGAACATCGATGAGAGCATTGAAGACAGTGAAAATCCGTCATCTCGTGCCAAACCACCTATTTCTGAACCAGATCCAAAATTTCACTAAGATTGAATGCACCATTCATAAGTGAATTGTGGGGGAGCTTACTGTAGGAGGTGGATTACATCCCCCACAAGGCCCATAAGATAGCTGGCTGGCCTATCGCGCCACAAAAGACCAGCTCGGTCCCCGTCTAAAAGTATAAGGCTTGGCTTGGGACTGCTTTTAGCCGATGGGAGCCACTTCCCGATCGACTAAAGCCAAGATGAGTAAAGTACTCGGCGTAACACAATTCATGGTCATGTACATTCAGCCAGACAAGCAAGGCCCAACAGGACATACCGGCCTAGGGAACCAAGGGTCTCAGAGCTATAAAAAGGAAGGGGGAAACACGGAGCAAGAAGATAGACATATACTTGGTGGCTAGACTTAGGGTTTTCATCTCTTTTCATTCTTGCAGACTTTTACTTTTCCGATCTGATCCTTGAGCACCGATCACCATTTTACCGTTTATTTCCTCATTTGTAAACTGACTAACGTCTTGCGATCTAATCAAACACCTTTGAAATAACCCACCGACAAGTTTCGTCTCTCTTAGTGGAATCCGACCAAACTCTGTTCAAACAGGGTCTGCGGTCACTAGCTGTTTTGCTTAAGATGCGTTGAGAGCTTCTCGAAGGTCGGTCTTGTCACTGGGATAGTTCTCTGGAGCGGTTATCTTGTGCTTAAACTGGTTGCGCAGATCTCTGGTGTGCTGGGGACTTATTGCTGAGCGTTGCGTCAGTTGGGTTCACAAATCGATGGAACATGGTGACGTTTCATCGCCCGACAAAGTTTCGGATCGGGCCAGAATGACATCGACACGCCTGCCGTTCCTCGGAACCTCCTCGTCTGCATAATATCGTGTTTTCTCGTTCTGCAGTTGCAGCCGCCTCTCCTTTGCCTTGAGTTTCGCCTTGTGAGGTCCTTTCCTGAGGCTTGTGAAATTTCCTTTCTTTGTTTTTCCTCCAGCTCTTGTTGTTCTTCGGTCTTTGTTTTGGTGGCTCGATCTTCGTCTCGCCGTTATTAAAAGATGCTAGAAATGCCTCGTGGAGTTTCTTGCACTCCTTTCTGCGTGGCCCTTGACCTTATGGTATTTGCAGTATTTGCTGAGATCTATTGAGCTTGAAGAGCCAGAGGGAATTTGATGTTTTTCTCTGCATCCCTCTCCCAATGGTTCCAACCTATTTCCCGAACTACCACTGTGGAAGCGGGTAGGTTGTTTTCATCGACGACGTAGACGAAACCCTTTCTTTCGGTATGCTCTCTCGCTGGAAGTACTCTAACAATGTTCTTTTCGAGTGTCGACTGTTTTAGTTGGTGCTTGCTTTGACGCACTCTGCTTGTTCAGAATTTCCCTAGTATCTTCTTCCATGCGGATGTGGTTATTGGACCGAGCGATGGCGTCTTGGAGATACAACGTTGGATGCCGATACAAACTGTATCAAAACTTGGAGTGGACCCATAAAGTGTTCATTAAAGCTTCAACAGTGATATTATCCGGAATATTGACGGTTGACACTACAGCTTTGAACTTTTCCATAAAGTCGTGAAGACTCTAGTTAGACGCTTGGGACATTTTCCATAACTCGGAGGCGGTTGCCCCATGTCGGGTCAACATTATGTAATCTTTAAAGAAAGCTGTCGATAAGTCGTCAAAGCTATCGACAGAGTTCTCGGGACGCCACGAAAACCAAGTTAATGCCGGCTCAGTGAGGCTTTTGATAAATAGCTGACAAAAACCGGCTTTCTTTTCGTCATCAGCAAAGTTGGCCCTTCCCATCGCTATATTGAAGGCCGTCATATGATATGTAGGTTCCGACCCGCCAGAGTAAGATGGTAGTCGGAATTTCTCAGTTGAGTGGAGTTGTATGTCACTTATACAGCGAGAGAAAGGAGTTCTGGAAGTCGCATGGAGTACTCGATCTATCTGCGGAGCCGAGCGCGTAACATGGTGGATCTTTGAGCTGATCTCCTGAAGAGAGAGTTTGAGCGCACCGATTTCTCGGGCTGTCAATGGGTCTGACCTTCCTTGGATCTGTGCTTCTCCGGTAGGTAGCGGATATGGGGCATTGGCAGCGTGTTCATCAGTTCCTGTTGTTGGGTTTGTGTGGAATAGCTTGCAACGTATCATCAGAGGGTTACTTGTTGTGCTGGTGGGGAGGGCGAGAGCAGCTACCAGGGCGGCAAGTTGAGCGTTGGTCGCCTTTTGGATCTCTACTTGATTCGCGCGGCGTGCCATAACGGTGTCCATAAACTCCATTGTGGCTGGCGGTGCTATTTCTGGAGTGGCTCCAGGTCTTCTCTGGAGGTAGAACCAGTGAGAGTCATCGGGATTCTTTTCTCTTTGGCGCTTTTTCAACTTGCCCACAGTGGGTGCCAATTGTTTGAACCGAGTTTGGTCTAAACGAGTGTTTAAGGACGGAATTGATCAGTGGGTTATATCGAAAAGTGTTTGCTTAGATCGGAGAATGTTTATCGGTTACAAAGGAGGAAGTAAACAGTGAAGGTAAGCTGGTACTCGGAGAGTTTGACCGGGAAGAATACAAGTCGACAGTAATGTAAAGATGTCATAAACCCTAACCTTAGCTGCCTTGTTTATGTTTCGGATCCCTTCTCGTTTCCTCCTCTTCCCCATTTTATAGACCGCTCCCCATGTATGTGCCCTAAGTCGGTTTCCCTAATGGGCTTTCTTGTCGTTGGGCCGAGTGAACGGGCTGGCGAGTTGAATCCCAAGCCGAGCCACCTTTATCCCTACTTCGAGTAAAATTAGTCTAAATCCAACCCTCCCGGTCGAGATTCTCTCTATGAAGCCGAGTCGTCAATCCTTGGGTTAGTGGGCCGGGTCAGCTTTTAGATGGGCCATGTGGAGGGTGATATCCATCTCCTACACTAGTGTTAAAATTTTCTTCACTAGCAGTGTCTAGAGCCATCTGATGAACCAAAGTGATGCCTCTGAAGAAGGTAATAAGCAAATGTACCTCCTTGAACCCATGGTGTGGACAGCCTTCATGATATGACTTGAATCTGCTCCAGAAACTTCTGAAAGATTCTGCATGCTCATGTGTGAATGTAGCAATTTTGTTCCTCAAGTCCTCAGTTTGCGCATCATCAAATAAATGACGCAGCAAGGCATTTTTTTGTCAGTCCAGGATGTAAGAGATCCTGGTGTTAACTGCTTAAGCCAATATGAAGCATCTCCAACAAGTGAGTACTTGAAAATCTTACAAAGAAGGTAGTCCTCAGGGACTCCATTGGCTTTTATAGCTGAAACTAGATCCTCAAACTGCTCAAGATGGTTCATAGGATGCTCGTGTGGGTGACCATGGTAAGGTGTTTGTCCCACAAGTGTAAAGTACGCAGGCTTCACCTCGAAATTGACCTCTAGAAAGCAGGAGGACGAATAGCAGATTTGTTGTCGTAGTATTGATCTGGACGGTTGTAATCAGCCAACATTCTAGGTCAAGCAGTCTCAGCATTATCAGCAGCTCCTCTAGCAGCTTCCTCTGGTTCAGGAATTTCAGTCCCCTTATCAGTCAGTCTATAACCTGCTGCATTACGCAGATGACCATCTTGGTCATGCAGGTCTTCGGTCTCATCCCTCGTTAGTATAAGAGTTACGACCATCTTGCTTGCCCGCGGGGTGTTGTCGATCGACGAAGACATGATGGTGTCAATTGTTGCTCGCTCACAAGAAGTATCGATCGACGTAAGAGTGTTGGTGTCGATTGATTCCGTGTTATGCTCTTTGTTGATTGTGCGTTCTACTAGTGCAGGATCTAAGAATACTAGCTATTTTTCCTTGTTGCTTCTGGTACTGTTGGGCATGCACCTGAAAGACACAAGAAATTTTTTATGGTGAGTACGTAAAATAAAAGAAAAACCAAGATGAAATTTATTAATTAAGTCTAATGGCAAATTCAGTGCTCCCCGACAACAACGTCAAATTTTATGTGCTCTCAAATTAACCCTATGAGAAAGTTTCTCTCTCAAATAAGAGGTCTAATTTTAGTACTTAGATATCGAATCCATAGAGATCGTGGGCGCTAAATAGACTTATTAATATTAAGATTAAGCTAGGCAAGTATTAAATAAGCAGTAAATAATAGCAGTTGGTTTGTAGACAATAAGATGAAATAGCTAGACTTAGGTGAGGCAATAGTATTGTGATGTATAGGAGCTAAGGGTTTATGATAAACCGTTGTAGAAGTCGAATGCAATAGTAAGATATCCAGCTTTTGATGTGAGTATAATCAGATGACTAAGTCTTTGCTCCAACTGTCGCATGCGAAAAAGGATTGAGTGTCAATTGATACTATGGGATGATTCTCGATCTCAGGCAATAATTAACGTCATAATAGATATGTTCACTAGGTTAATCTTGACCAGCGATTTCATGTATCTAACAACCTAGCTCCGCAGAATTAATATCAGGTATTTGAACCTACTGTGGTAGTAATCATTATCCTAAGTTTAGGGTTTTAGTTAGCTACTCTATAACACAAGAAGAAGTCCAATTCTGATGAAGGATCTTAAGGATTCACACTAGTAGTTCTATATCTCAGAAAACCCTAATAAAACCCTAAACCTAACAAGAGAAACTACTTAGACATGATTAAGCAAAACATAACAATAATCTAAATATAATACTTATAATAAAATAAGGTAAAAAACAATTGAGTTCCAATACAAATCTCTGAAGAAGTCTTGATATTCTCTCCAAAACTACTAAAAACCCTACAATAATATGTTGTGGTAAAAAAATAGAAAAGATTTGTTTTGCCTAAACAATGGGCAAGCACATAAATAATAAGTATTAAATCAGTCAAGGGTAGTCTTGTAATTATGTGGATCTTCTTGGTTTCAAGTCGGTCACGAACAAGTCAGCCCATTTACTCACTTTGGTGTCGATTGTTACCAAGAAGGTAATGTCGATCGACACTTCTCCTGGATCTCGACTCTGACTTCTGATTTCTTCAACAGCTACGAGTTTCCTCATCATTAAGCTCAAGAATGCTCCATAATCTCTACATTGCTCCAAAACATACCTTAACCAGAAAAGACTCTAAAACATACACCAAACACATATAATAGTATCTAAAAGCACATATACTTAGGGTGAAAACTCGATAAAATTCATAGTATATCACATGTCATGTGAGATTTTCTATGAAAATTCTGCAGTAACCTTCTTCCTTTTCCTATTCATTCAGGTGCGCTAGGGCTATAAGGAGCTTGAAAGTGCGCACATGGGCTTTAGGATCGGATCTCCTAGAGAATTCAGGGAATTTTATTTTACAAGTGTCTCGGAGACGCTCATTGGCTATCTAATTTGTACATGTCTCCTCGATTACGCGATCTTTGTTCGGTGCTAATCTAGTGCCATGTGGACTATAGAATTTAACGCATTACATTTGCGTTAGTTTGATCGACGTATCTTTAGAAAGATTAGAAGTCGATTCATCCGTGCTCATTGAGCTGAGGTAGTGGGTCTAGCAATACTCGATCGTTAGGCAGAGTTGACTGGATTGGATCTTTGCGATCCGTTTAAGGTTGTGCGTTATTTTGATATTCGAGTTCTCATGGTGTTTTTAGAACTCGTGAGTTCAATGTAAACTCGGATGC
Source organism: Moricandia arvensis (assembly GCA_905132765.1). Taxonomy (NCBI): domain Eukaryota; kingdom Viridiplantae; phylum Streptophyta; class Magnoliopsida; order Brassicales; family Brassicaceae; genus Moricandia; species Moricandia arvensis. The sequence goes on along the minus strand of CAJHQP010002279.1, from coordinate 48,588 downwards.
TCCAAACCATTTGTTGTCTTGCCAAATCGCAACCATGGGATGGGGGAGGAGACTGCTCATTAACGACTCCGAACACCGGTGTGGTCCGCGGTGGAGTTACAAATGGGGGAGCTCTGTTAAGTTTATAGGTGCTGGATGTTGTCCTTCATTCACCGTTGGAGCACTTCTTGATTGTGGCACTAGGGGTACAAAATCGAATAATCATCGAGTAGACAAATTGTGACCTCGAAATTGATTCGTTTCAGCATTTGCTTCTATTTGGAGCGATCACTGTGGTGATTCGTTAAACCGACGTTCCTGAGTCTTGAGACAAGCCTCGAGAGTCCAAGCAGCGGTTTTTCTTCGCTATGTTCATTCACGAGTGTAGTGAGCTTCCTTTTGATCTCTGCCAGCTCGCTCATCACACTACGGCTTTAGTAGGTAAACAATCGTAATTGGGCCATATACGACTGAACTGCGACTGAAGAGGGTGGCCGCTAAACATCATGTTGCTAATTTAATTAGTTGTTAATCAGTTGCTAATTTACGACTAATTAACGACTGATATATGAGTACATAAATCAGTCAGAAAATGGTCTTAGACGAGTCGTGAGCTGTTACGACTAAACTGCGACCCTTTCACATCTTATCTACAATTTGCCATTGTGGTTGAGATTTAGTCGGTTGTCCGTAGTCATTAATCAGTCATCAACATTTGTGGCATATCAGTCATTTATTTAGCGCATGCGCTGCATTAGAAGCAGCCTGCTCCTCTATTTTGCGGTGAGCTTATTGAAGCTGCTTCTTTATGTCGAGGAATGCAGAAGAAGAGTATTCAGTGAACTTTCGTTTCCATTAAAAAAAATTTGCTGGAGTCTGCCAATCCCATAGTGTTGTCCTCTTTTATTTGCGAAAGTAGACTACAGCAACAACAAATGTACTTATTAGACTACAAAGCATCAAGTATATATAAAGAACATTCACAAGTCAATATCTTTTTTTTAAAACCTGTGACTAAACAAACAAAGCAAACTTGAGCAAACTCTAAACCTCAATATAAAACTCAAAACTCATACATTCCCTGGTCTAGTATTCAACCAACCATTCATTCACAAGACAAGCCTCAAGTAAATTAAAAACAGTGTGCTAACATCATTAGACTACAAAGCATAAGAAAAGAGTATCAAGTATAAAGAACAAACCAAAAAATAAAAGAAACAACTTACCAAATGGAATAGCTCGTTATCCTAGTTTAGGGAGAACTGTGGATCATTGGAATCATCGTCTGAAATCTGTGAGTTCTCATCCTCATGGGCAGCCAATTTGGCTTCTTTGTTCTTCTGATATGCCTCTGCAACCTGCTGGGGTTTTTAATCAACAAAAGCCCCATCCTTTTTTGTCTGCGTCTTGATGAAAACTTCACCAAGACTAACTGGTCTGCCCAATTCCTCAACCTAAAATGGTAAAACACAAAGTCAAGGTTACTGACACAGATTAAAGTTCAAATTGTATGAATGGAACGAAAAGAAACTTACCATTTCATGTTAGATTTGTAAGTAAGACTTCAGGCCGGAGTTGTGCGTGTGAGGACCAAATCCATTCCGGTCAGACATCCGAGCCGTTGATGATGTCTCACTCTTACTTATGGCTTCAGGAGTGTCAATTTTTTCACAGAGTATCGTTGATCCAGGTTGGTCGCTTTCGAAAAGTCCTAACACCACTGACCATGTCATTCATATGTCTCTGACATATATCCTCAAAATTCTCCTGAAAAATACCAATGTGTATTTGATCCCAAGTGTGAGTTTTCTACAAAATAACAGAGAAGGTTGATGTTAAAAATCAAATTAAAAAAAAATATAGTTTAGTTAAATATAGAAGAAAAAACTTGACTGTGAATTCTATAAAGAATTTCTCTTTTCTAGTATGAGGCACAACACTCCAACTGTAAAAAGCATCTTCAAACTTGTTTGTAAAAATGTTTGTGATCTTCCGAGTCAGTTTCCCATTGTCACGACCAACCCTCGAATACAAAAACAAAATAGTGAATATATAAGAATGAAACATAAGTATTAACCAATGACAAACAAAGCAAGCCCAAGTCAATTAAAAAAAACAGCGACTAAGGAAACAATGCAAGCCTCATCATACACTCCTCGTATATTAAGACTAACCAAACAAAACAAGGTCAATAAAAATAAACCAAACAAAACAGTGAGTTAAAACATAACAAAGCCAGACTAAACAAACATAACAAAGCCAGACAAATAACCAGTGACTAAGGAAATCAGTTAAAACAAAGCAAGACTAAGCAAACAAAGCAAGCATCAAGTGTAATAAAATAACAGTGAGCTAACAAAACAAAACAAAGTAAGCCTCATCATAGAGTCCTCGTATAGTAAGACTAACGAAACAAAACAAAGTCAATTAAAACAAACCAAACAAACAGTGAGTTAAGCTTGAAGTAAATTAAAGAACATCAACAATCACTTCAAAAATTCACAAATACAAGTCAATTAATTTAAAAACATAAGTTACTTACCATGTTGTTCCAGGCTCTACGGTCGGAGAAAGGGTCGGCATGTAGAGACCCCGGCCTGGATGGGATAGCAGTGCGTTGAGAACACGCAACTGGTCATCAGAGAGAGTTGGTTCCAGAGTTGGTTTTACGGCTTCTGGACCTTCTGTACTCCCATAGTTTTGAGCCTGAGAACGGCTCGGAGAATTGCGCGTCGCAGACGTTTCAGAATCTCGACGTTGTGGCGGTGGAGATGGTTGACGAAGAGCCGCTGAAGCAGCTTGAGTTTTGGGCCGTGAGTCTTGGAAGAGCTGCCTCGAAGGTGGGTAGTCACTCACGGCTGGTGGAGATCGGCGGTTGGGGACAGGAGGAGGAGGATCTGTCGTCCTAGGGACGAACTGGTACTGCGAGGGAAGGGGAGATTTTGTATGTTTCTGCTTCTTTCTGGATTCAGTCGTTTAGAGAGGGAGATGTCGACTAGGGTTCTTTGGTATCGGTAACGAAAGAGAGTGAGAGGTTTCTGGATTTAGCAATTTCGATATCGATAAGGGTGCTTTGTGTCTTGGTATCGAAAGAGAGTGAGAGGTCTCGAATTAGGGTAGTGTTGAGCGTATTAGAGCACCATTAACCCTAGCACCCCTAATGGGGTGCTTATTTTTTTTTTTTTCTTTTTTTTTTTTCTTTTCTGATTTCTTTTTAAAAAAAAGAAAAAAAAAATTTGCCCAATGATGAGCTGACACGTGGCGTGAATAGTGCAAGCACCCTTGATTAAGGTTGCTTAATTAGGCACTATAAGCACCAATGCTTATGTTGAGAAGTGGGATTTTGTGGAAACCAAGGGTAAAAACCCTTGGTTAATGGTGCTCTTAGGCTTAGGGTTGTTTTTATTTTGGGTTGGGGGTCTAACAATTGGGCTTAGCGGAGAAAGTCAATTAGTTAGTCGGGATTGAATCATTAAGTTTAGCGGGACTTAGAAAATTTAGGGATTTGTTTTAACCTGGATATTTAGGGTCTAGCATTTTTTTGATTAAAGGGTATAATAATTTAGACTCTAAAACAATTTAGGGGATAAAACTTAACAATATAACAACACATTATTAGAAAGCAAACAACATAATATTATTCATTATACCATATTATAAGAAAGTAAACACCATAATATTATTCATTGTACCACATTATAAGAAATTAAACCACATAATATTATTCATTATACCACATTATAAGAAAGTAAACAACATAAGTTTAATTTAGGGATATGACTTAACAATTTATGGTAAAACATTTTAGTATGGTGTTTCTCCATCTTCACCACCATCATCATCAGAAGTCGAAGACAAATTAGACTAAAATTCATCCTCCAGTTCTGCATCTTCCACATCAATATCAAGATTTATCGGTTCTCCTCGAGCATGTACCAAATGGTCGATTTCTAGATCTTCAATTGTAGTCATCAATACAGTATCATCATTGCCTTGTTGCAACAATGTTGGTTCATTTTTTTCATACTCTCCTGAAACGATTCTCCTCGGATTCACTTTTAAAACACTAAACCACAACTTCTTTAGTTTCTTTACGTACGAATACAGGATGTAACAAACTTGCTGTGCTTGAGATGCTTTAAAATAATATGAAATAATAAAATTTTAATAATACATAAAAATATATAGATATGTAGAAATTAATTAGTATATATATATATATGTACCTAAAATAAATGGTTCGTATATATACTATTTTTTCCATGAAAGAACATCCACCATGCCATCATTGCTCCAGTGATTATATATATATATATATATAAATAATTATAGACCCAATTAGGTTTTGAATAGTATTACTTAGTGATATACCATGGATTTTGCCACTTCTAGGTCATGGTATATGTGCATTTTAGGATCTATAATATGGGTTTGGAGTATGTTTTAGAGTGTTTTCAGGTTCATGTACGTTCTAGAGAACTTTGGTGATTTTGGAGCTTTTTGAGGTGCAGAACTGCACAGACGCGTCAGATGTTTAACTATAGATAGAGACCTTCCCACCACTATATTGAGCCCATCTTTTGAAAATGATAGATATTTGAGTTAGATTGCCAATGCCTCCAGTTTGAGGTAAATCAGCATCCATTAGCAGACGTTATGCTCGTTTTACTGAAGAGCGGCTGCCTCGTGAGAGGAAGCCGTCGAGAAGATGAATGAATGTCGATTGACGACGCAGCCTTAGTGTTGATCGATGGTGATCTCAGAAGATAGACCCGACTTGTTTCAAGACCGGCTTAAGCCTAGAAGCTACCACAAATTACCAGAATACCTTTGGTCGAGTAAAAACCCTATTTATGTGTTTTCTAAGCCATTGTTGCCGGCTACGCTTAAAACGCTTTAGAAGCTTAGTTCTATTCATTTTTCTTAGTTAGAAGAGAATAGAGGAACTCTTTCAGATTTCTTTTGAAACTTTTATTTAATCTCTATTCATCTATGATTTATGTGAAAAATATCATGTTTGAGTAAATTCACATGCTATGTTTAGGTTTTCTAGGGTTTTGATGGATTAGCCAAACAATAGAATTGCTAGGGTGTTTATTGTATCCTTCACAGGTTTGTTCTTATTGCTTGCTTCTAGAGTAATTAACAAGAAACCTAATCATATGATAGTTAGGTGCACGCAAGAGCATGGTCTATTACTTGACCTAAATCCTGCTGAACTAGGTTGTTAGATACATGTGAGAGCAAGTTTAATTAACTTAGTGAACATATCGAATTAGTTTGTAATGCTTGACTTAAGAAATCATCGATCAACGCTAGTCAAATAGCATCGATCGACAGTCATTCCGAGTTAACATACGAGAGTTGGAATAAGGACTTAATCAATAGATTATACTCGCAGCGAAAGATGTTCGTCTTTTATATAGATATCGAATTCTAGGATTGATACCCTTAACTTATATCTTCTATAGTTCCCTAACCTAAAACCCTAAGAGAAAATAGAAATAAAAACTTAATTTTTTTAATCTTCACAATTGTGGATATAAAAGATTATAAATAGGTTTAACTTTCAAGCGAATCTAAAAAAATTTAGGTTACTAAAGAAGATAAATAAAAAGTAGATTTCAATTGTACTTCTACCCTAGTTACTGTTCATCAGGTACAGGTTCAGGTTTCGAATAGGAGAGCACATAAGTTGTAACCTGTAACATATTGCTAACTCGTGTCCTGTATAGGACTTGACTCAACTACTTCCAAGTATGTCTTTCCATTAAATTAATGAAAAAACTTGTTGTTTCTCTTCAGTGAACAGAAGACCAGTGTTGTGTTCAGGTCGGTCTATATTGACATTTCAGACCCTGGTGCGGGGAAATAATACCACGTTGATTGATTCAATCGAAAACGTCAATGCCAGTAGACAGTCCCGGCTCTCGACTACGGCAACAAGGGCGGTTGCCATGGGCCCATAAATCCTAAAAAAGTTTGTGTTATTTCAAAGGCCCTTTTTAATTTGTTCAGTTATTAAAAAGGCCCATAATTAATTAAATCTCCAAACTTAATCTACTAATAAAAAGACATAACAATAAAAAATCTGTACGTTTATCACCATTAGAGATCTAGGGCCCACCTAAATATGATATATTTACTAATAAAAAAATTCAGATTTATATTTTTTTAACAATAAGGACACATATTTTTTTTTTGTATTTGAAGTGTTCGAATTTAGACAAAATTTAAAAGATATGATACTCAAAAGTTTTACTAAACCTTAAAATTCAAAAAAAAAATTGTAAACCTTAAAATGCATACTAAATTAATAAGTTTAGCTTTTTTTTTTAAGAAAAACGTTGGGGAATTTTCATCTTTACCACATTATTGGTATCACTTTTCATTTTTACCACTATTAAAAGGATATTTTCAAAAATACTATTTTTTAAAAGGTATTTTTTAAAAAAATTAATTAAAATCTTAAATTTTACATTCCTAAACCCTACCTCACCCCTTAACTCTAAACCCTAAGTTTTAGATTAATTAACCCAAAGGTTATAAGTGTATTTTTCCATCTTAAAAAAGAAGGGTAAAAATAATTAAAGTAAACATGAAAAGTAGTACAATAAAAATGGTATTTTTGACAATTTCTCAAAAATATTCTTTTTAATAATTAAATTAATTAATTAAAGGGTCTTAAATTTTTTTTTTGCCCAGGGCCCTTCAACAAGTTGAGCCGGGCCTGCCAGTAGATAGCAAGTTTTTCCATTAGCTTCTGAAGAAAGCTGGCATTTCAGTGTTTTTTTTTCGAGTAATGAGAGAATAATATTCCGGTGAAGCATATTACACGAATACTTTTTTGGGATGAAAACGTTACATAGTGAGAAAAAAATATTAATACAAAATCATAGCTGTTTATTCTTGCCGCATCTCGTCTTTGCTGTCTCATTTGAATCACGGTTTATACTCATAGTGGCAAGAACCATGACCTGTTACAGCCATATCCGGATCAGTCTACTGTTGGTTCACTATCCGCTAAGATTCAATGGATTCAATTACAGAGAGAGAGAACTTACTTGGGTCAAGCTCAGTGATCATGGCAGCTCCTTTGAAGTAACAAGAGCCACCTTTGTGCTTATAAGTTTGATAATAACTGTTAAAGGCAACCGAGGCATGATCCCTGATTGTGTTGGGCAAGAAGCAAGGCTGGTTTTGCTGCTGCATTTTGCTGCAGTCTGCTCCGCCTTTCGAGCAAGCCCAGTCTAGGGCTGCCTGCAACTCATCGTCTGGAGTTTGTTCATCCGCTATGCACCATTGTTGTTCCGACTCTGCCTCTGTGTATAAATACATCTTTCGTAAGAAAAAAAGGACAGCACGCAGGTGCAGTGATATTTTTACCTGAGTGTTGAGGAATTGTCATTGCTACCACAAGCAAAGCAAGAAGCATTCTCATCAAGAGAGTTGACATCTTTCCCAACAAGGCAGTGAGTGGAGCAGAGAGATTCAGATCTGATCTTGTTATGAAGTCTGAGAGCTACAAAACAAATGAGTACAACTTGACACCCCCCCCCCCTTTATAGTAGTTAGAAAGAATCACTACACCAAGATCTATGATTTTAATTCTTAAATGTGAACATGATGACTTGGGAATCTTGGTTTGCTTCAGATGCAATCATGTGCCATCTGTCACTGGCTTTGACGAAGATTTTGTTCTGTTTGTGGAAACTTTACAGAACACAGAGTCACCCATACGGTTCCCATAAAGACCATTACTATTCCTATAAAACATGCAAAAGCTGTTTTTATTTTTTATTTACAGTTAAAAGTAGAAACATAATGGGTTTATATGAACGAATATAAATGGCGCTAAACCAGAAGAGATCTTAAAGGGACAAACAGCAGTGAAGGGCAATGAATTACTGAACAGGTTCTTGCCTTGATATCAAGTTGAACTGGAGGCCATTGATGTTTTAGATATATACTACTACCCGACGTCCAAAAAGTTATCGGGGTTGATATATATAAAATCCTACAAGGGGCAACAATGGCTTTCTAGTCTTTTAACCAGATTCAAAGAATTGGCTAACGTTGCTGCATAAGAGTTTCTTCTTCAAATGGTTTCGATACATAACCATCCATCCCACATTTCACTCATTCTTCGTTAGTAGCTTGAATCACATCAGCTGTCATTGCTAATATTGGAACGTGACAGCTACAGTACATTTCAGCAAAAACTCCTTGAGAAGCTATTTACTTGTTGACGTCCCTCTCTATATCACGGACTCTCCTCGTTGCTTCAAATCTGTACAAAAATAATAATTAAAAAAAATTATCATTTTTACGAAATCAACAAAGCTATATGAGGATGAGATGTAGCTACCCGTCCATTTCAGGCATCTGGAGATCCATGAAGCAAGCATCAAAGTTGTGAGGCGGCTTGAGCTTGAGTATTGCCAATGCAGCCTTCCCACTCTCAACGCATGTAACAATAGCTCCAGGCGGTAGGTCCGTGTCATAGACAGCAAAGGTCAAGACAACGCCCAGATGATTTGACTTCAGAAGCTTAAATGGAGATGTTAATACACCATTTCCTGACGCTCTTGCCCGCAAGATGTTTTCACGGTCGTCCTGCCAAACAGATAGATCTGTGAATTCTATTTAAACCAAATTTGGTTTGGCAAAGGGAAAGGAAACATTTTAGACGTTACTGACTTCTCCACACATAATGTCGACCAACACAATATGGGAAGCTGTTTCTTGAGCAAATATAACTGGTGCCTACTCGTTTTGAATAGGTGCTGGATCCAAAATTTTCAAGAACACAATCTTGGACAAGTGTCTGGTCCTCAGTTTCCATTTACTTTATTGTCCATCCTTGTTCCTTCTCAAATTGCTCTCTTTTGGAGTGTGGGACTTTCAAAGCATACGCAACACCACTGGTAAGAGAACTCTCGAAGTTTGTCCTCTCAGTATATTCACCAAAGGTTTTCTGAAAATTGTACAAAGAAGAAGTTTATGAATTAACATCATCGAAAAAACTGTTATTTTTTTTTTTACTTTCCTTCATAATGAAACCTTGCAAATATGAATGAGCACATCACCTGATCAATGGCAGATGGGATTTTACCATGGTGAAAGGTGGAAACAAGAATAGACAAGGCGTGAACATGGTTCAGGCTAACATTGAACTGATCTTGTAATACGCAGGCTCGTTCATCACACATGATTTCTAAAGTTTCCCTCTTCAATATGATCTTCTCATTGGTGTCCCAGAACCACCAAATGGACATGGAAATTCCTGCGATGACACCGAGGAGAAGGATGTTCTTCCTCCATTTTCCAGAAGCACGTTGCAGCTGCTGCTTTTGAGCTATGGAATCTTGCAGCAGATATGTTTGTCCTTCTCTCTCATTTGTTGCTTTAGAATGAGAAACAAAAATCTTATGGCGCGCTAATGCACCAAGGATAAGACAGCACCATGTATTTCTTAAATAAGATAACGAAGACCAATCTAGCCCCCACTTCTTTGGGTTGCAGTATACTCTACACACCACCAAAATAAAGCTTTATCTCGGACTGGTGGATTAAGATTATTCTACAAAGAAACGTTATCTAACCTGTTGAATATTATCACAGACTGGTGGATTAAGATTACAGGGAATTAAGCTCTGAGTCTCTTGTTTCTCCAAACACCATATTCAGAGAATATGTAGTACCATAGCTTGCCCACATACCAGGGCTAGATTCTTTACTACATTCAAAGGATGTTACCTGCAAAACAAGCAGAGAATGGCAAAACTTTAAAAGCTGAAAAACAATTAACAAAGTCAAGTCAGATTATTTACCTGATCTGAATCAGTGAACAAAGGAGTCATGAATCTCACTCCTTGTGACGTTTTGATATCTGAACAACACTCTAGCTCCTCCATTGCAAGAACCTGTCTCCTCGTTGCGAGAGAACATTAAAAGAACAATCACCATAGAGGAGGTCGTTAAGCAACACAGAATCATGAAGAAGAGAGGCTTTTTCATCCATTTCACGCCACCGTTCGATTCCTCTGCCTTCTTTTAAGTGAGGTTCATGAGTTCACAAGTTATAGACATGTCGACTCATGTCAGCCTTGAGGAAATCTCAGATTCTGCGCGGGTAAATTCAGATCTCTCAGCAACCCAAAACAAGCAGTAAAGTTCTTGAAAACCCTCAAAGAAGAAGATATGGCATCGTCTGATGCAGAAAGCTGTTTCTCTTACTGAAACCTATTAAGAGAGAAGACGAAAAGATGAACCAAACCCAGTGGTTGGAATGAAGAAGTGGAAAAGAGGAAAAAAGGACAAAGCTTTATCTTCTTTCATGGTTATAGGTTAAAAATGTGTAAAGAAAGTTGTTTCCTATTATTTTAGGAGACATTTACATCTAGAGACATTTACATCTAGAGACATTTACATACATTTACATCTAGAGACATTTACATCTAGAGATATTTACATTTATAATCATTTTCTATCTTTTTTTATTACACTATAAGACATATTCTTCTACATACATTTTTTAAACCATTCTCATTATTCTTAACTAAACTAGTTTTTTTTACTTTATAAAAGACTAGTTATAATAAAAATAAGAGAAGTAACGGGCTTTATCAACAACCATTGATTTACCATCAATTTCAACGGCCAAGATTTTTTTTTCACAAATCTAGATTAGACAGATATCTACCTAAAACTTTATCCATTAGATTGACTGTTGTACTTTTATTATCAACCGCCCAGATTATTATGATTCCACTAAACCATCATTTTCATGGCTTTCAATTTTTTTTCCCAACGAAATTTTTCTCTTTGTTTAGCGAATAGTTTTGATCAAATAAATGATTTCTCTCACGGAAAATGATTTCAATTTGGAATGTGTAAATTGATGGGTATGTAGGCGATGAAGGAGAAGTCGACGACAATGAAGATGGCGACACACATGACGGTAAAAATAAAGAAGGCAACACAGACAAATCAACGATAGAGACGGTGATGTAGATCTTTCCGGTGAACCTTTTTGGTTTTGTGTCATCCAAATATTTGTGATGTTGCATCTACTCCAAAGGACAAAGACAATCTCTTTATATCAAAGTAATTTTATTTTTATGTTTATTTCTATTGGATAATTAAAATTTCAAAAAACTCAGAAAAAAAATTGGCTGAAGATTTTTTTTTGTTCTTATTAATAAAAAAATCAGTTATTGTTCTTGAGTGATGATTATATATGCAACGGATTCTCTATCGAGGAGATTAAGAGATTGATGATTCAACTTTTTGGTAGTTTATTCTTACCATAGGAATATGACCATCCACAACAATTTGAACTTGAGCATATGTTAATATTTGATGATAAAATGTTGAAAATTGCAGATTTTAGTTAGGTGATTGTAAATTTTTGATTTTTAAATGAAGTTTGTATATATTTTATGTGAGTGATGATACTACTGATATTTGTCACTTTTTGGAATTGACCTTTTATGTAAGTTTAAATCTTTGAATCAAGTACCTTGTTTACCTTTATTTGTTTAAGTATATATGTGGACATGAATATGGAGTAGAATGTGTTATATTATATGAACACTCGAGTGTGGACAAGTTTCAATATCCACGTATACACATGATCCCATATACAACGTTACGGAACCATCATCTTCTCTTTCCCACCTATCACCCGACCCAAGGAAGTTTGTTAATATTAGTGACGAAGACTTTAGCATACCCGCTTTCTTCGACAACACAACATATGATTTACAATTTATATCATTTCGTTGCAACACCCGCAACCTACCCACATGCATACAACCTCACCATAAACATTGATGTGTTGTTCATTTCTCATCCACAACTACTATTCTTTTGATTCACATATGTGTACACATGTACACCTCATAAAGTGTACGCAACAAAGTCGTACACCCTTCTTTATATGTACACAAAGAAATACATATTTTCAAAGTTCATAAACAGTTGTACATGTATATACCTTAATACATGTATAGCTTCATACATGTATCTTCTACATTTACACACTTCCTTAATTTACAAAGCATTTCCTACATTTCACATTTTTGTTTGTTTGTGTACTTTGTATCGATTTATAGATTTCAAGTTGTTCAATTTATTGTTGTACACTACACATGTCTACTTTCATTTTTTCTTACACTTGAAATTTGCATTTTTGTAAGTAGCTATTATAATGTTGAAGTTCAAACGAAGTTTATAACATGTTAAAACCTTCTGTACATAATTATTTTGAGTTTTAAAATGTGTGCACATGTACATTATAATTTTTATGTACGCGTGGACATTGAATAATGTGTACAAATTTTTACGATGGCTGCAAATATAGTTTCCTATGTCATTTTATGTACTTATTACTCATCAATTCCATTTTTTTCTACACATATATAATATTCTTTGTATTTTAACACTTTTTATGTACATTGTTAGTTGTCTTTATGGCCAGGATGTCTAATTTACTTGTGTCCATGTTTTCTTGTCCATATGGATATGTTTGATAGTACCCATGCATTTTGTTGAACAGTTAGCATGCATTTTAGGAAAAATGTAACAATTTAAAAGTTTGAACCAAATATGTAAATAATCTAAAATATAGGACCAAACTTTAAAATATGGACAAATATTCTTGATCGATCGATCCTTATCACCTAGATCGATCAATCTTGATCGACTGCTCATCTTAAACACGCAAAACAGTGGGCCAAGACAAATGAACCACTTACCATCGGCTATCTCTTTCTCTGTCCATTTGCGTATCGTCGTCATCTTCACCGGAAAAATATTTGGGCTTGAACTCCATAAATCGTCGTCGTTAAAAAAACTGTCACTTTATTTTTCTATCCTTGGTCCCTGTAAAAAAACCAAATAAAAGACGAAACTGTCTGAAAACTAAAACCAATTTACTATTTATTTGGGGACCACCACTAACTTTTTTTTGGAATTCAAACATCATAACGATAAAAAAAAAGAGAGAACTAAGTGGACAGTGCTCGGTTACGCTTTTACAGGGGCAAGTTAAGTCATTAACCACCAAAAACTATCCTAGTATAAGAAAGTGCCTTATTATGTTATATAAAGTCAAAAAGTGTCTATTAGTGTGAATCACTCTTATTTTAGATGTGTGGCAACAAGCATGCAAAGAGTTATTAGCTAGTGTTCCTCATTAACCAACTGGACTCAATGATCAGACTTGCCGATAAAGAAGAGACAAAAAAAAAGAAAAAAAAAAGAAAAAAAAAAGAAAAAAAAAGAAAAAAAAAGAAAAAAGAAAATAAAAAAATAAAAAAATGTGCATTTTTTCTATTTGTCAACATGCTTTTTATGAAAGCTTATCTCTTGTAAAGATACAACAATGAGGCTAGCACGTGTAAGATATACAATGAAACAAAAGCTATGTGTCAATTAGAGGCATGCAAGTCAAAGTTTTTTTATCAACACCGATCAAATTTTCCGATGAAGCCTCTGGCGAATTCTTCTTCTTCGCTAATAAAGCCTCTTCCGTTTCTCACCGATTTCATTGAATTAGGTATCTTACCTCTCCGGATGGAAAGCTTCAAAGACTACTTAATCGATCCAAAAGTGAACTCATTGTTGGACCGTTCTTATGAACGCCAGACTCTACTGAATTTCTTCTGAGGTGACTGAGATTAGTCCATTTTCTTCTCTCTCCTTTCTATATGAAAAGCTTGACCCTTGAAATCGAAGCTCCGGCAAATCTATTCGGTGAAGACTGAGTTTCATAGAAAAGGATTCAGAGTATATCCTTTAAAGAAGATAAGCCAAGACATGAAATCAGATTTTTAGATTAAGCTTGGGAAAGAGACAAAACCATAATATACAAAACATGAATCAGAGATAGAAATAAGAAACTTGATGGACTTCTCTGATTCAGTTTGATTCACTACAAAAAAAATCTCCTTGCAAACATTATCGCCTAAGCGAAGGAAAACGATCGATCAAGATGATCGAAACATACAATAACAAGAAAAACAGAAAACATAAATCTCCTCCTTCTGAAAGATGAAATTTTGCGAAGAAGGACAGGGAGAGAAACCTCTCTCTTGGTGCTCCTCTTCCCCAGCTTTTAATTATCTGGAATATGCACTTACTTGTTTGTCAATTCTTTTTTCTTTCTTGTTTTTTTGTTTCTTTTGTTTTCTCTATTTTCAATTTCAAGTTTTTTTTGGATTAATGATCATCTCATCCTCTCTAGGTGGGGAAAAGATATTACATTTTACAGATAATTTAATAAATATATAAGAACATATTGAAAAAGAATCAATATATCCTTCTGCTAAACCTACTCACTGTTTTTTGTTTCTTTGTTCTTTTGGTATTTGTAAATTGCTTTTATGGAGCATATGTTTTAATAGGGTGTCTTACAAAATTGACTCAAAACTTGAAGTCAAACACAAAACTAACTTTTTTGAGAATTTTGACTTGCCTTATTCTCCAAAGAAGTTCTCATTATTCACAAAAATACTACTAGAAGACTTACTGGAAGACTTTAAGTAGGTCTTCGAAAATTTTGTTTTACTCTATCATCCTCATCTTCATCAATTATTCACGAAAATATCATTATCATCAATTCACCCAACAACCATGAACAACCAATATGAAGCTCTTAATGCATCAAAAATCGATTTTCACTCATTTTATCTCATATCTTATCCACAAAAACTACATCTCTCTCAATTTATCTTTATATTCATCCAAAAAACTAAGGTTTTTGATTCTAAATTTTTTAAGGTTCATATAGCCACTCAAGCTCATGATTTATGGTCATTAAAGATTGAGTAGTTGTCTTGGTGAAGTTTTGTGTGCTTCGAGAACTAAAAATGTTTTTCAGTGGTTTAAGGTATGAATCAAATTGTTTACCCAAATTTGTTCGCGAGAAGACTTACATGTAAGTCAAAACATAGGTTAGTTTTGCAATTGACTTTCTGTGTAATTTTTAGAGAAGACTTTCGTGGAAGTCTTCCAAATTTTTTTTGTTGACAAAAAAAAATTAGAAAGACTTCCGTGGAAGTCTTGTCGGATAAACATGTTAGTTTTGCAATTGATCTATTTGTGTCAGAAATTTGATTTTCTACAGAAGACTTCCGGTAAGTCTTCCAATGAAAGTCTTAGAAGACTTAGCGGGAAGTCTTCTCAACTTTTGCAATAGGTCTGCTTACATTCAGTGGAAGTCTGTGTAGGTTACTTTTGCAATTGAAATTTAAACTTAAACATTAAATTTAAATTGCAATACTTCCAAATAAGTCTTCCAAAGGAAGACTTACGTGGAAGTCTTCAAGATTTTTATTCTGTGTTTCTCGTCAAACATAAGGTAACAAAAAGAGACTTTCAGGGAAGTCAAGGAAGACTTACGTGGAAGTCTTCAAGATTTTTATTCCATGTTTCTGGTCAAACATAAGGTAACCAAAAGAGACTTTCAGGGAAGTTTTCCAGCGGAAGACTTCCCTGAAAGTCTTGTCAAAAATATCAAATACAGTCAATTGCAAAAGTAACCTACACAGACTTCCACCGACCGTAAGTAGATTTAATATAAAAGTTGAGAAGACTTTCGTGAAAGTCTTCTGTTGGAAAACTTATCGGGAAGTCTTCTGTAGAAAGTCAAATTTCTGACACAGATTAGTCAATTGTAAAACTAACATGTTTATCCGGGAAGCTCTGGTATTTTTGAAATTTTTTGAATTACAATAGTAAGCCAATATTTACAAAAGAAGACTTCCTTAGAAGTCTGTTGCAAAAATGACATGAATGGAAGACTCCCAGGGAAGTTTTCTTTGGGAAGACTTTCACGAAAGTATTCTACGACAATGTATAATAAAACTTCATTTTATTCAAATTTAAAATGACTTTTTAAAATTTTATTAATGTTTCTAGCTAATGATAGAAGACTTCTGGGTTAATTTTTTTACCATGATTTCGATGTTTGCTAATGTTCTCTAATTTTGAATGCTGAAAACATCTATGTCAACCAGAAGATGGGTGTGAGTGGCAGCCTTCATGTTTGGAGCAAATTGCATTAGCAAATTCAGATTCTATTACTAGTATAGAACTTGATACTCATAATAAATTTAAGTATTTATGTAACATTTGATATTTGGTGAATTTGGCTAAGTTTTCTTGATATGTATTCTCACTTAGCCGTAATAAATTTGACTAATTTGTTTTGTGTTATTGTGTTTTGCTATTGAATTTGTATCAAGAAATTTAATAATGTCAAGTACTTTTGGTAAGATAATATTGTAGACATTAATATATTTACCAAGAGGTTACCAAATCATAAAATATAATTTATAGATCTACTTTTAAAGGAGTGGAAGATGAGAACCATGTGATGAAAAACCTGCAAAAACAAAATAAATAAGTGAGAAACATGAGATAAAAAATGAGAAATTGATATAAAGTTTGGTTTTTAGTTTAGACATATTAGAGAGAGGTTGGAGAGTTTTAGAATGAGAAAAATAAATTTTGTTGCAGCCATTTGATAGAAAGAGAGATAATGTGTAAATTGTTCTTTATATAAGAAAACAAAAATACCAATAAATTAAATATTTTTCGATTCAGAAGATTTTCAAGTAAGTCTTCTAATAGAATACCTCCTAGAAGACTTACTTGAGAACCTTTTAGACCCAAAATTTACTATTGTTTCAAAAGACTTCTGCGAAAGTCTTCTAGTGCATTATTTGTTAGAAGACTTAAATCATCTATACCCTAAACTCAAAATAACTAACTAATTAGAAACAAACACTTCATAAAACTTAAATAAACTTTAAAATCTAAATTTATATCACTTAAAATGTCTATGATTAGATGAGTAAGATTTTTTTCCAACCAAAATATTTTTTACGAAATTATTAAATTATTTTTAATATCTAATATACTAGATCTTATGGAAGACTTAAGACTTCCACTGGAAGACTTATGGAAGATTTAAGACTTCCACTGGAAGATTTAAGACTTCCACTGAAAGACTTATAGAAGACTTATAGGAAGACTTAACAATAGGTGGGAAACATAAATTATTCTAAAATTTTAAGCGTGAAATAGTAGTTAAGTCTTCCAGTAAATCTTCTCGTTCATTATATCTTCTAAAATTTAAGTCTTACAAAACCCAAAATCAAATATATTACTAAATCACATACAAAAACTTTATTAAACTTATAATAAACTTATAAAATGTTTCATATATACAAAACTAAACACATATAAGTCAAATTTGGTTTTAAAAAAAAAAATTAAGATACCATAATCTAACCCTAAAAACACATACAATACTATAACATAGTTACCGAATCCTACACCAAATAATATCATGATTAACTTACATGGGAAATTGCCAAAAATACTATTTTCCTTGTACCACTTTTCAAAAATACATTAATCACTTTTACCCTTGTTTTTAATAAGAAAAAACACACTTATAACCCTTGGGTTAATTAATCTAAGACTTAGGGTTTATAGTTAAGGGTTGGTGTAGGGTAGGGGTAGGGTTTAGGAATGTAAAATTTAGGATTCTAATTAATTTAAAAAAAAATTGCCTCTTAAAAAAGTGGTATTTGTGAAAATGTCTCTTTAATGAAGGTAAAAATGAAAAGTGGTACAAGGAAAGTGGTATTTTTTGAAAATTCTCCAACTTACATTCACTCATCTATGTTGAAAACTACTCAATTTTAGCAAATGTAAATTTACATCATTTATAAATGTCTATAATTACAGTATTAGAATTTTTTACTAATCAAAATATTTTTTTATAAAAATTATAAATTTTTTTTAAGATCTACATCATGAGAAAACTTTCAGGGAAATCTTTAAGTTTTCTCACTTGCAATGTCATAATAGTAAACTACAATATTGTTTTTTGTTTAGTCATGAGAGGATGTTTGTAATTTAACTAGCATTTTGTGTTACTTTTGTATTTGATTTGAGTTGGGGTACACCTTTGTATTTAAAATCAAGTTTTGAGTCATATTTGGCAAATCCCCCCGTTTTAACGTCATAATTATTCTCATCAAAAAAAGATGACATGACATCAACTTAATTTTGACATATAAAATTTCTTTAAAACAATTTATACTTTTGCAAAAAAAATAAATATTGAAAAAAACTAAGGACTAATAAACTTTCTATCATCACTAAAAGGCAACTTTTCTGTATAAATATTTATTTTTAGAAAGACTTTTAAAATATATTAATAATTAATAACTCATATATCACCATCAAAATAAAAAATAATATGTATCACATTAAAAAAAACAATTCTACTTACATCTTATTTTTTATTATATATCATATGTTGTATATATATATTATTAAAATTAATTTTAAGTGTATATTAACAAATACAAAACATTTTGGGGAATTTTCAAAAATACCACTTTTCTTGTACCACTTTTCATTTTTACCTTCGTTAAAGAGATATTTTCAAAAATACCACTTTTTAAGGGGTAAATGTTTTTAAAATTAATTAGAATACTAAATTTTAAATTCCTAAACCCTACCCCACCCTACACCACCCCTTAACTCTAAACCCTAAGTCTTAGATTAATTAACCCAAGAGTTAAAAGTGTGTTTTTCCCTCTTAAAAACAAGGGTAAAAGTGATTAGGGTATTTTTGAAAAGTGGTACAAGGAAAGTGGTATTTTTGACAATTTCTCAAACATTTTCCAGTCATCACAACATGATTATAAAAATATAAGGATGAGAAATTTTCAAAAATACCACATTCCTATTACCACTTTTCATGTTTACTTTAATGACTTTTACCTTAATTTTTAAGAGGAAAAAACACTTATAGCCTTAGGGTTAATTAATCTAATACTTAGGATTTAGAGTTGAGAAGGGTAATAAGGTTTTCGAATGTGAAATTTAGAATTTTAATTAATCTAAGAGTTTTTTGCCTCTAAGAAAGCTATTTGTAAAAATGTCTCTTTAATAAAGGTAAAGATGAATAATGGTAACAATAATGTGGTAAACATGAAAATTACTCTGTAAGGATCAATGAAGGAAATATATATATATATATATATATATATATATATATACTCAACACAAAAATACATAGAAAGAAGAATCAGCAAAATATATCAAAACGTTAATGCATAAACACTATGTTCTTCATGGATAGATATTTATAAGGTTTTATAAATTTAAGTATGTAAAATTTCATCATAAAAACTTCGTTTCCCTTCCCAGAAACATATCGATTTTGAGAAATAAAGCTAAAATTAAAGAAATACAACAAAAATCACCAATTCTTATTTTGTCACCTTTGTTAACAGTTTTATGGGTTCGTGAGAGAGCTTGTTCAGTTCGTCAGAGTTTGTCAAGTTTTTCAGGTTCTTCAGAAAACTTGTTTGGTCTCGTCGGATTTGGTCGCCGTAGAACAAATGGAATTTCGTCGACTTTTGATTTGGAAAGCTCTAGGGAGAATATATTAGTTGTAGGTTTAACTAATTATGGGCATACTGGTCTTTTTCCTATTAAGATTTTCAAGGTAAAAATGATTAAGGTGTTAAAAAGTGGTAATAAGAAAGTGATAGTTTAAACAATTTCTATATATATATATATATATATATAAACATAATATTTTTTATATTTGAAAACCAAATGAATCAACTTTATCTGAATAAAAAATAGGACTTCTAAATAAATGATTTTGATTAATTTTAAATTTAAATGAGAAATTTTCAAAAATACCACATTTTTATTACCACTTTTCATGTTTGCCGTAATCACTTTTACCTTTATTTTTTAAAAGAGAAAATACAATTATAAATTTAGGGTTAATTAATTTAAGACTTAGGGGTAGAGTTAAGAGGTGGGGTAGGGTTTTGAAATGTGAAATTTAAGATTTTAATTAATCTAAGAGTTTTTTACCCCTTGAAAAAGAGAGTATTTTTGAAAAATGTATTTTTAGTGAAGGTAAAGATGAATAATGAGACCAATAATGTGGTAAACATGAAAATTCCCCAATTTAAATTGAATTTATTATATATATATATATATTTAAAAAATTAGGTATATCTTATTAGTATGTATCTGAATTTAATATTTTATTATATTTGAAAACCAAATAAATTAATGTTATCTGAATAAAAATTAGGATTTTCTAATTAAATGATATTGATTACTTTTAAATTTTGATTTTAAATTGACTTTATCATATATAATTTTTTTCTATAATTAGCTATATCTTATTATTTTTTACAAAGTTGTGTTAAATCTTTATTCAAGATTTAAATTACTATTATTTTGTATTCACATAACAAAAACTATTTTGTGTTCAAAATGTACCATTGATTATAAAATTATTTATTAACTATTTGAGTTAGTGTTAGAATATTTGTTAATTTATGGACTATTTAATGGTTGTTAAAATATTTGGTTTAAATGTGAAGAAAACAAAAGTAATGAAAGATTTTATATATTTTTAAAACTTTTGTTGTTGTGTCACCTTCTAGTTCACCCATTATCTGATGTGGCAGAAGGAGAAGAGTGTGAAAACCTCCTTTATATATATACTAGAATTATGGCCCCTGCTATGCAGGGGAAAATTGATTGTCACATTAAAGACTAAAAACAGTACACTAATTATAAATCTATTTGGAAAACAATATTCAACAAAAAATTTGATACAATAAAAACTTGCAGATTTATAATGAATCAAACTTATCTGAGATTTGAACTGTATGAGAACATGTGCCTTAGTGTGGCCTAAGATCAAAAAGTTTTTTCCACTTTTGTTAAGGATTTAGTTTGATATGTTAAGAACATATAAATCCTGATACAAGCTAGTCAAAAAAAATTTCTTGATATAATCTATCTTAAGTGAAGTTTTTTTTTGCACCCAAAAACAAAATAGTACAAATATTAAAAATATATATAGAAATGCTTGTATAGAAAAAACATGAATATATGAATTTGATTTACATTAGATATGCAACGTCAAAAAATATATTTTTAATTAAATCGTATTCTCTTGCATTCTATAATCAACAAATGAAACAAAAATCTCGAAATGAAACAAAAATCTCCAAATGAATAAAAACTGAAATTTTCATTAAAACTACAGAAAAAGAGAACGAAGAACTTGAAATTTTTCTTGAAGTCTAACTCGAATAATCTTAATTTAAGACACTGAAATTATATGGAGACCATTGAATAGCATTTGAATGATTATAAATATACACACCTATATTGACGTCGTCTCAATGGAAGAATTTGAACGCATTGGAAAGTCTATTACGATTGGCCGAACGTTAAAATAAGAGGGGTTTTAGACATTTGATAGCCATACTGTCGGACTTTGGGCGTCGATGACTTATTATCCATCTGTTTGTGTTAGAATTTTTTACTTTGAATAAAATACAAGTGTTTTGGATTTCCCAAGTTTTATTTGAAACAATTATTTACAGTTTTTCTAAGTCTTTTAAAGTTACAAAAGAAGTTGATATAGTGGCGATAGTGGAAGAATGATTTACTGAAAAATCAGTTATAAATAGTGGAATACCGAAGAGTATTTGTTCATTTTTTCTTGCAAAATTTTTGATAAACGATTTAAAAATAAATTTATAAATGTTTTTTAAAGAATATTTAAAGGACACTTGTCACTCACAGAATTGTCAACTGACTTCTGTTTTATAATATAAAAGATATATAGATAAATCAACTCACTAACCGACCATCTAAACCCAGAAACCATCAAAAGAGGAGTTAGCCATTTTCGTCGATTGAGTTTTTTAGAAAGCCTATGCTTTAGAAACTTGAACTGATGAGTTACACGGGATAGATCATATCTTTTTATAGTTGAAATTTCTAAGATAAGAAGTAAAGGGGGATGCATTCAAGAATAGATAATGAATGCTTTGAGGTGATGCTTCACCTTAGTGTAACTCTCGTATTGGTTTCAGATTGTTCGAGTTGGGAAGATGAACAAAAGCATAACTTGGGGTTTCTTAGTTTTCGCACATACGGTATAGTGCCAAGGACACTGGCCACCAATAACAAATAATCGAGTCCATTAACAAACCTAATAGCTACAAAGTACATTACAGTCCCAATTAGAAGCCCAACGTAAAACAAAGCTTGCAAACTCTCGTAAGGACACATGGCACTCCCAAATTCTCTATTTGATGATGTGACTTTCTAAAGAGTGAGAGAAAGTGTACTTTACATAACAAGATATAGATAGATTAGTTAAATTAACTCGAATCCTCCTCAGCTAAACAAGAACATGTTGATCCCGAGTTATTAGTTTTTTTTTATTATGATTGTGAATCCACAGTTCGGCCTGAACATTCAAATATTCAGTTCATATTCGACTAGGATCTGTTCAGGTCTGTGTCTATCGGATAAAAGATTTATATACCCAACATGTACTTACCAAATTTTGGTTTGGGTACCACGACTTCAGGTCGGTTACATATATCTATTTAATATCTTAATTATATGTATACTTACAATGTAAGTTATCTAAATGTAAATAAATGTGGTTCAGTGGTAAAGTAGTTGCTTATCTACTTATCCAATCCGAGTTCAAGGCGCAGTAATGTCATTGGGCTCGAAGAGTAATCAGGACATATTTCCGATTTGAAGATATCAATTTTGGGTCATTAAGCTACCCGATCCGGATCAGGTTCGGATAATTAAAAACCTAGAACCATTTTATGCCCATGATGTAGGCAATTATAGATATGTAGAGTTGGTGTCACATAAAAATTTCGCTTAATCTGAAAGAAAAAAAAAATCGAATTCCAAGTACACACCGATAAAACTAAAGTAGTTTAGACGTGGCATTCGCCATCTAAAGCAAGAGGGAGAAGTAAAAACCAAAATGATATCTGCTACATTTTAATACTAAAGGTTAACAAAGAAAAAGGAAATACAGAATAGTAAAAACAAACAACAAGTCAAACAAACTATGTTTTGATTCTTAAACATTGCTAATACAACGACTCCAATGAACAAACAGAGGCTTGCGCGTATATAGTTCCTGACATAATAATCCAGAAATTTTGTGGATATAGAGTTGGGTTTTCTACAGAGTCAAAAACCGTTGTATGGAGATATAGAAAGATCTTACTCTTGTCTCTTGCATCAACAGTGAAGCTACATCTCAATCAGTTCCTGCTCCAGTGCGAAGCAACTCCTCAGGTATAGCAGCTGGGTCCAAGTCCCAACAGCTTCCGGGCACACCACTGGTTTCTTCTTTAAGAAACCAAGATGGCACTTGATGTGAAAACCGCAGCATCTCTTTCCTCGGTATCCATTTTGTATTCTCCTCTCTCCTGCAATACACGGTCTTGTAACCCTCTACTTTCACAAGCGAGGCAATGCAAACCCCAAACTGTTCAGAATACTCATCAAGAATCTCGACCATTTCGTACTGGTGCCTCACTTCATCAGGAGTTGAGTTGTTCCAGTCTGGTGACCAGTTCTTGTACACAGCCCAAATCTCTCCGGTCTTGGGGAATATCCTAACACAACCACCTCTCCCTGTCTTCTTGTCTTTCAAGAGATGGGAAAATATGTTTACGTGGTCAACTATGTCAGTGTTTCGTATCCTGAAATGTCCGCACGACTTGGTAAACCCGTACTGCACCCATTTCATTGTCCCAAACTCGATGTCAGTTTTGGAGCTCAAGTAGGCTATGTCAATCTTAAATGGTTGAACCGAGAGTACTTCACGGACCACGCAATATAACCGTGGCATACCATCATCTTCATCATAAATTGCCCATATTTGCCTAGCCTCGAAGCATTCTTCCGATCTGTTTCTATCAAAGTCATGGAAGTCGGAGTCTGGAACTGTTATTGGTCCGTGTATTTTCCGAACAGATTGTTGACCGGAAGAAACATAGCTTCCTATTCTGGATAAATCACTTGCTACCTTGGAGGAACCATTTACTTCATCAAGTGGAGCTGCGTCCTCTGTAGCCATAGCTGCTGCTGCCGCTGAAGCCAATCTCATCATCTCTAGTCTTTGCTGAATATTTGTTTTAGCTTTTTTAATCAATAGCTTCCGCGTATCCAATCCTGTTGCAGGCGCAGACCACCGTCTAGTTGAACCATGGCTTTGAACAGGATGTTTAAACTCAGGTTCGATGTTTCCATCCGAATTTGTTGTTTTTGATTCTTTAGAAAAGGATTTTGTACTGTTTTCAACAAATCCATTACCAGATAACCCCAAACCTACGTTCCTCTTCTTCTCAGGTCGGCTGGCCTTAATCACTGAAGGTCCAGCAGGCCAATTGAGTTGACCCGGATATATCAGATCAGAGGCTGTGCTTGTAGTCCTGTTAGAGCCTTCTTTAACTTTCTTCCTTCCCCTACAGACAGCTTCATTGGCGAGCTTATAAGTATATCCGTTGGATACCGAAGACATCCGGTTTGACTCTAGATTCCCAGGAGATGTTCCCACGTACGAGTTCCAGTCATATGACTCATTGGTAACATATTCATATCCATGTGCAGGATACTGACCTAAGAAATAAGTGGAATTGGTAGGCATGCGTGAGACGGAATCGTAGCCATGAGATCCGTAGCCATTACTTGTTGTATGAGGAGGAGGCGCATATTGAACAGATGCACTAACAGGAGCTGGCCCAGTTTCCACAGCAATAAACGCTCCTCGGCAGTTCTTACACGAAAGCCGCTTATTCACATACTTTCGCAGATACTCGTACTGAACTCTGCAAGAGGTACATACAGTCCAGAACGTATCTTGTCTTTCTGAAACTGGTGGACGACAATCAATTCCAGCAGTCACGGGGACGTACTCAGTGCTGTTGTTCTCCTGAACCACCAAGGAGTCGAGAAGTTTCTTCCGTTGGTAATAAAAAGTGCTTTTCTTGAATTCATTTGACAGGAAAGTCCAAGCTTCTGATATGATCTGGAAAGCCCCACTAGCTCCAAGGCATTTGTTCTTGTCGGGATGGAGCAATACAGCCATCTTCTTGTACTGTGCCTTCACTTCTCTTTTTCCAGCGGATGGTTTGAGTCCAAGAACAGCATAGTAATCAATCTCCCCGCTGCGTCTACTTTGAGAAGCTATATATACTTCGTAGGTCGTGAGCATTTGAGACAAACCTTCCAAGTCCGGAAACAGTGACCTAGCCCTCAATGCATAGCTTCTTGCACCCGTAAAATCCTTTTCTGCAAATCTTCTCTCAGCCATCTGCTTGGCTCTGAGAGCCTCTTCTCTGTATGCTTCCATGAATAGAAACAGGTCAATTTTCACCAAGAGCTCTGCAAAAATAAAACTAAGACCGTTCTGGCGAGCTAACACGCACAAAGTTGTCCATTTATAGAGATAATCATCATCATCATCATCATCATCTGCAATCAAGAGTAGAATCATTATCTTCTGTTAATACAACATAACCAATACTGAAACAAAAGAGGTCAAAACACAAAAAAAACTTTCAGAGAGCACCGAACACAAAACAGTATCAGCTGTGCTCAACTAGTACTAGAATAATCCTAGAATTTGAGATCAATCTCGAGCTTAAACCCATGTAGAGCCTTAAAACAGAAACATTTGCTGCTTAAGATGTCAGAATTACAAAATCACACGGGTAGATTTGGGCATTGACGCATCTTGAAGTCAAAGCTAGCATAAAGTTTTCTCCTTTTTCGACAAAACATTCAGTTGAAACAGGTACAGAGAGTCAAATGTAAGCATAATAACTCCAGCAAAAGAATCACAATACATTTAAAGCTTCGGTAACTTCTAAAAAACCCTAATAATATTCCACAATCAATACAGTAGCGATACAAACGATTCCGTCAAGAACAAGCTAGAGATCTTACTGGGAAACAATGTTGTAAATCTATCACTTTCAGATTCTTCCTCCAGAGAGAGAGAGAGCTTGAGCAGATCGAGCACGCAGCAAATCCCGAAGAGATTGTAGATCCACTGCAACTCCAATTAGGGTTTCCTTCAAATCTCTTCGAATTTACACATCCCTGATGAATTTTCCGGCGGATAAAGCTCCAGATTCGCCGTCGATCGGAAATCGGAAATTTAGGGGAAATTAACGATAAATAAGAAAAATGGAATTTTTATTTTCTGGGATTGGTTTAAGTAATTTTCACAAGTGAAAGTAAACGATGCTAATCTGCTAATACTGCTTTATGCTATCGTGCACAGTGCGCATTTATTTATTTATATATTTATTTAAGAAAATCATATGTCTAAAACCTTTTTTTATATACATTAATAATGTAATAATAATACATAATCCTTGTGAGAATGAATATGAGAGCCATTTTGGAGGTAAAACTGAAACATGAAAACATAGTTTCCCGCCAGTGCGCACACAAGTTTTCTCTTTGCAAATACATCTACTCATTCTTAGTTATGGATGGTTAAGTCACTTATGAGGCATGAAACAAATATATCTGTTTATCGCATCCTTCTTACAAGTGTTGAAGACAATTTATGGAGTATCATAAACGTTCTGAAGAAAGAAATGTTATCAGTTCAAGACCAGCTATTATGGCGTACTTGGAAATCCAAAAAAATCTTATTTTCAGAAAACAGATGCCTAATCCTATACACGAAATAGCTATAGCTTTGGTAGAAGTAAACGATTGGATGAACGAATTATCTAGGAAATTTTGGTTGGGCCTTAGGAAACAAATGAATCATCATGGGCAAGACTAGAACTCAGTATTTCGGATATCAATTCAGTTCGGATCAGTTATTTCGAGTACCAAATAGTTCGTTTAGAGGATTTTAGCATCCATTGAAGAATTGTCCAATTTTTGGTTAGATTGATTCAGATAGTTTCAAGTTTAGTCAGTTTGGGTAGTGAAATTAGTCACAAGCTAATACCCAAAAAAAAATTAAAGTCTCATTCGGTAATGGTTCAGTTCGGTATTTGGAAAATTTGGATAAAATATTAGGTATTTCGGGTAGAATATTATATTGTTTGGATGATTTGGATAGGTCGGATTATTTTAGATATTTCAGATAGAAGTACCCTAGGATAGATATAAAATTTTTTTTTGTCACAAAATAGATTTGGAAGACAAAAAAATGATC
This sequence comes from Moricandia arvensis, assembly GCA_905132765.1. Lineage (NCBI taxonomy): Eukaryota > Viridiplantae > Streptophyta > Magnoliopsida > Brassicales > Brassicaceae > Moricandia > Moricandia arvensis. The sequence goes on along the minus strand of CAJHQP010002279.1, from coordinate 21,512 downwards.
AAAATAGACTTTATTAAATGGTGTAAATATACATTTATACTCCGTTAACTAATCTAGACTTAGGATTAGAGTTATAAGTTGGGGTTTTGGAGATGATGTTTAAAATTTTGAAAAATAAAAATAAATATTAAAATTTTCAAAATTAAAAGATCTATTTCGGTCATTTTTTTCTTGAAAGCTATTTTGGTGATAAAAACTTAAAAATGACTATTTGAGAGATTTTCCCTAAAATATTCATATACTTTTCGGATAATTCTAGTAGTTCAGATAATTTGGATAATCCAGTTTTAATACTAATATTTTTGATAAAATTTTAAATTATATATATTTGGTATATATATATATATATTCAAATCTCTTTTGGTTTGTAGTTTGGTTCTGGTTTGGTCTGGTTCCGGTTTGATTCGGTTTCAGTTTGGTTCAGATAATTCAAATATATAAATATAAATATAGGAATCGTTTGGGTATTTGGAGTTTCATTCCGATTCTAGCTTTGATTAATTTGGTTTGGTTCGGTTCTTCAGATATCAGATAAAATGTCTAGGTCTAGACAAGACCACTGAAAAAGATTGTAATTGTACTGTAGATGCAGCTTTTGATGTTCACTCCAAAAAGGTTATAAGGGGTGAATTGCTTGAGATTGTTATGGTGTGGTAAAGTTCTAGGGTTATGAAAATTTCGGCGAAACATCGTCTCTGTTGGAAGCAGAAGAAAATCTCTTTCGAAAGCAATTATCATACAAAATTCATGAGGTTCAATTTTTTTTGTCATCAAGATACAAACTCTATTAAGACCTGTCAACCAAAACGGGGACTCGGTGTCCATGTGGACAAAATAAGATGGTTTTCTACGAGCACCACGTGCTAGCTTGTTCTATTGAGTCATGGGAATGTGCTTGATCTCGAAAAATATGAAGCTTGCCTTCAAGAGCTGAATTTCTTCAAGGTAAGTTGCAAAAGCAGGCGACTCGTCGGGTTCGGAAACTATCTTCACCAACTGAGAATAATATGTCGCAAAAGTCACTCTGAATTGTCTTAGAATTTTTATGCATTCCATCGCATAAATAAAGGCTTCAAATTCCGTGTGCAGGGGCACAAATTTCTAGCCCCCTGCAACCCTTCAAAACCCTTCAGTGTACTAAACCAACCATGACCAGAAAAAGAATCCTTAACCTTCCAAGATCCTTTTGTGAAACACCATCTTCTTATTCGTCGAGTAATCTGTGGGTCGTCCTCCTAAGTAGTAAAACTTCTTTGAATACCTTGGGTTCCTTGTCTGTTGTTCTTCTCTGATATACCATGGGGTTTACCACTTTTAAACCATTGTATAAGTTCTTTATAGAGACTATTATATGAGTTTGGAGTCTTTAGAGCCTTCATGTACGTTTTGAAGAACTTTGAAGATTCTGAAGCTCTTTGAGGTGCAGAATTGCATAGATGCATCAGAATTTCAGCTATGGATGGGGACCTTCCCACAATGAGATTCAGCTCATCATTTGACACAAGATAGATCTATGAGTTATCTTTCCAATACCGCCGGCTTAAGGTCAATCAGGATTTTTCATCAAAGCTTATGCCCGTCTTACTGAAGAGTGGTATGCCTGCTTGCAAAGAGGAAGCTATCAAGAATCATCTAGTGTCGACTGACACCAGTGTAAGACCTGATCCGGGCTCTCGCCCAAACCGATCTCACACGGTCCAAGCCGATAGGCGGCCCAGACCTAGTCAGTTTATTTTAAGGTTCTTATCATGTTTAAGTTTGATATTCAAGTTAGGTTTGAACCAGGTAATTCCCTAACAAACCAAACAACCTGCGGAAGCAAAGAAAGCCATATGACAACATTGTATAAATTATAAAAGATTTGATAAATTGTAGTTCAAGTATAATGATATCGATCCTATACAACACTAAAACTAAATGACTCGAACACCACTCACACTCATTGGCCGCTTGTCTTGCGTCAACCTAGACCATCCTTAGTACATGCCACATTCAATGAGGTATAAGCATTCTAAAACACTGCTTAATGAGGCGAATAGTCCTGCCTGCACAGTTAGTCCCAAAACATTTAATCTTAACATGAGATTGATCCTAAGTCTTTTAAATATCGACAGCCTCATGGAACAAAACGATCATACTCGACACACGGCCTCATCATCTCAGCCCTCTAGGCATGGTTCAGTCCGCTAGGCCTTGGAGAGTTCCTCCCACTTGTTAGCTGCCTTAACCACTCGCCTAACAGCTAGTACGAACGATCGACCCTTTAGCCTCGACCTGGACATACGACCACACTTAGGGTCTATAGGCTAATATAGCTGGTTTGAGTAATCTACATGAATGCACCAAACAATAAGTAGTACACACGGCCTCAATGCCTTGTGTACCAATAACGCAACACTCAATCAATCCAACCAAACAACCCTAACCTAACCCAAAGGCCATGAACATTACTCGGCCAATCATAAACCCTTGATTCTAACCTCACGTCATCACCGTCACCTTAGATAATCAGAGAGAAAAGAAGAAGGGAATCGAAAATCACAAAGGCAACCTTTCGGTCCTTCCACAAACTCCAACCAACCGCCTCGCCGGACTGCCTCACCGAACCGTCCGACCACTCGCCGGTATGGGTCAACCAATCCGCCTTAAATATTTTCCGATTAACCCTATCTTTCTCTCTTGTCGTCTCTCTCTCTTTCTTTCTTGGTGATTTATGGGAAGTGAACTTACGCCTAAAGGGGAAATGGCAATGGCATATAGTGGAATGGGCTGTTGGGCGATGGGGGCACCAATGGTAGGGGTTGTGTCCAATCGCCCCAACCCTTGTGTCCCTTGGCCTCAAACATGCAAACTTACACCCTAATATTGCAACCGTTTGACCCAAGCATCACACCTATTCGGTCCAAGCACCACAACCATTTGCCCCAAGCATCACGACCTTTGACCAAAGCTTCGCGACCCTTCACTCGTACCAATTTCCATTTTACTTCTACCCCATAATCGCCCTGGCTAAGCCCAACCCTAGCTTGGCCCACGCCCACCCTAGCCTAATCCTCACACCACTCAATTCCATGGACAGGACCACACCGGTCTGCCCATTACTGTCACTACCTAACAAAACCGCCTCAGGTGATTGATCTGGCCGAGCTGGTCGTCGATCTAGTCAGCTAGCTGGAACGAGCGGACTACTCTTCACTGAGCTAACCTCAGCTGCCTAAACTAGTCATAAGTTGACCACACTAATGCTATTTTATGCTGACCTACACGAGAACTTAATTCAGGTCGAGGAAACTACCCAAGCTTTTCACTCGACCTAAGGTTTATGCCTATGGACTTTTTGGGTCGATCGATCAATCAGAACCTCCACTACGCTTGTCCGCATGGTCTTAAGTAGGACTGATGGCATTACAAGTCTCCCACACCCGATTTGGACTCGTCCTCGAATCCGAATCAAGTTCCATCTGACTCTTAAACCACCCAGGATAATCTAACCTCATCATATCCTCCGTCTCGAGGTCATTTCCACAGACCCGTTGCATTCCCAAAGTATCAACACCATCTTGATTACTTTTTGCGAGTTTGCTTTTCCATACGGTGAATGATTTCAATGGGTCGAGCCTCTAAGGAAACGTTTTTACTTAGATTATGAGGTATCAAGGTCACAATCATATTGTATTCTGTTAGGCACTTCTTTAGTTGGGACACATGAAAGACTTTATGAAATTCTTTCATGGTTTATGGCAAGTCTAACTTGTACGCTACAGCCCCAACCTTAGAAAATATACTAAGCGGTCCTATATACCTCTGATCCAACTTGCGTCGCTTAGAAGTCCTCGCCCTGCCCCAAAAAGTCCACCTTTATCCTAAGGTCCTTGCGATGGTGATATGCATAACTTCTGTGACTATATTGGGCATCTTGAATCCGGTCCCTCAAATACTTAATTTTTTCCCTAGTTTGCTTTAGTACAGCCGGACCTAGGTGATTCTCTTCCCTTACCAGAGTCCAACAAAGGGGCGTACGACATGATCGACCATAGAATGCCTCATATGGCGACATGCCTATACTTGCATCGAAGCTGTTGTTATGTGCAAATTCTACCAACGGTAGGTACTTCTCCTGGTGCGACCTGGATCAGCTTAAAACTCATGTTTTGTAAGCCAATCCATGTACCAGAAATGCAATGGGTTACATCACGACCTAATGGGCTTATTGGCATGATTCATGAGATATTGGACCGACAAAAAGCTATGGGCCTTGATGAGGGGGAATGACTATGAACCAACATGGATGTCTAGTATTCAACCTGATTGACCAAGGAGTTGATGGAAGGAAGCTGGTTGAACAGGAAATGAAATGGGTTGTCTGGTATGATCGAGAAATGGACCGGTTAAACCGATATGGCCGAGAAATGAGTTGGAAATAGAATATGAAGAACCAGAGCTGGAAAATGATTATCAGGAGTATTTTCATCATCCAAATGATCTTAAGGAGGAACTTGGTCGGACCAGAAACAAGATGGATTGAGCCCAAGCAAGAGTTGTTCGAAAAAGGCCTTTATCGGCCCAAAAAGTGGAAAGACAAGCCAGCTTGGATTATGATTGGGCCAAGAAGATTAATCACGTCCAAGATGGTTTCTTTTCATTTTATTTATGATTTTATTAAGTGTAAACCAATTAGCAATAGGATTAGGATATAGTTTTACTAAACTTACTTGGTTTTGGTTTAGTTTTTTTTTAGCTTAGGATTTCGTTTTCTTCTTTCTTATTTATGTAGCCACGAGCCTCCATGTAAACAATCAACCATTATTCAATAAAATTAAGGTTTGGCTCATTCAATCGTATCTTAGGAGACTTCTCTATCTTGTTCACGTTGGTGAGCAGTTTTATATCACACTAAGGAAGAGTTAAACCTTCTGTGATCCATCCTAGACATCAAGCAGGACGCCCCTGTGTCTCAGGAGTAGCTAAACATCTTTAGAGAATCTCATAGTTCTAAGGAGAAGACCATCTCCATCATCGATCCACACCCCCTTCAAGTGATCCAGGGAGAGACAACCATTCCAGGGCCATACCATCTCCCAAGAATTTCCAGAGTCTAAGATACAAGCCCTTAGTATATTACAAGGTTTGTATAATACGTTCCAATTGACCATCGGTTTGGGGATGGTAAGTCGTGCTCATGTTCACTCTTGTTCCTAAAGCTTACTGAAAAGCTTGCTAGAACGAAGATGTAAACTGATCATCCCTAACTGACACTATACTCACCGGGATTACATTCATTCGGACGATCTAGTCATTGTACTTCTGGGAGATCCGGTAGACCTCATAGGGCTTTCGAATGGCTAGAAAATGTGTCGATTTTTTCAGTATATCCACAATGACCCAAAACTTATCTTTCTTAGACCTCAAGGTTAGAAGCCCAGTCACAAAGTCCATTGTGATGTGGTCTCACTTCCATTATGGGATCGATAAGCTCTGCAACACCCCATTGGGGATTTGATGTTCTGCCTTCACCAGTTGACAAGTTGGGCACTTAGATACCCACTCTATCACATTCGTCTCATACTCAACCTATAATAGTATCTCTTTAGATCCCTATACATTTTGTCTAACCGAGATGAATAGAGAATTTCAATTAGTGTGCCTCCTTTAAGATTTCCTCCCTAAGTTCCCATTCATATGGTACAACGACCCGACCCTTCAATACAATTGTCCCATTTCTAGTGAGTTGGTACTCGATCTTATTGTTCTGTACCATCCGGTTCAAGTACTCATCACCACTCTGGGCCTAATCTACTTGGGTCAGCAAGTCCGCTTGACTTACTGCCTCTAACCCCAGCGACTCTTGGTTAATGGTTAACGCACGCCCCAAGCATTCAAGCAAGAGACTTCTCTTCCCGTGCTATGGCCAGGTCCGTGCATCTACGGTTTAGTGCGTACGCGACCAGATTGGCCTTACCAGTATGCTAAGCTATGTCTAGATCGTAGTCCGCTACAACTCCATCCATCGCCGTTGCCTCAAATTTAGATCTGTCTGAGTAAAGAATTACTTCAAACTCTTGTGGTCTGTGTATATTTGCACCTTATCCCTATAGAGGTAAGACCTCTATATCTTAAGTGAAAATACCACAGCCGCCATCTCCAAGTCATGGGTTGGATATTTACATTTATGCTTCTTTAACTGCCTAGAAGCATAAGCAACTACTTGGTCGTTCTGCATCATAACACATCGTAACCCGGTTATGGAATGTGTTTGTATACATCATATATGGCTGGCACGGTTCCGGTAAGGCCAATACGGGTGCACTCGTCATAGCTCCATTAAGATTTGAGAAACTGCTCTCACAAGATTCAGACCAAACAAACTTAACGTCCTTACCCGTAAGTTTGGTCAATGGTTGGCTAAGCTTGTGAATCCTTTCACAAACTTCCTATAGTACCCATCCAACCCTAGGAAACTACATATCTATGAGGCGTTCATTGGCCTCGACCATTCCCTGATGGAACTGATCTTATTAGGATCCACTATGACTCCCTTATCAAACACTATGTGTCCCAAAATCGTATATTCTGCTAGAAGCTACACTTACTCAACTTAGCTAACAACTGCTGTTGCCTAAGTCGTTCTAGTACATGCCTAAAATGATCCTCAAGCGTTTTTGATACGTGCTCAAATTACCCTAGAGCTACTGATTACTCTCTCAAATAAGAGGTTCAACTGTAGTACTTAGGGATCAAATCCACCAAAGCGAGGGAATACAATAGATTTGATAATCAACTTAGTTATGCTAGGCAATTAATAAACTTTGAGAAATAGTAAATAAGGAATGGGTTGGTTATAAGCAATTAAGGAAAATAGCTAGATCTGAGTTTTCAGGTACTGAATTATAATGGATAGAAGCCAAGGGTTTTTTCAATCATAGAACACAAATTTAATTAGTAAATATATAAGTTATATCTATTATATAGCTAAGCTCAAAGTCTACAACACTCGTGTGCAAATTCGGAATGACCATCGATCGATGGTATGCAAACGAAATCGATCGATGGCTTTCTTAGTCAAGCATTAAACGATCATATTTGATAAGTTCACTTAGAATTATAAGACTATTCTCTCGATTGTCCCTATTAACTTAAGCTCAACATGATTTTTTCAGGTAACGATCCTACTCTCGCAATATTAATTATTATAATATCAGAGTTCTAGTTAGCTACCCTAGAACACAAGCAATAAACACAATTATGATATTAGATCTAATAATCACCCTAGCAATTCTATTGTTTAGCTAATCCATCAAAACCATTAATAAACCCTATATCTAACAAGAGATCAACTAAGAGATAGCTAAGTAGAACATAATCATAAACATAAAATATTGCATAAGAATAGGGATATAAAACTGGGGTTCCAATACAAAGCTTGAGAAGTCTTGCTTTTCTCCCCAAAAACCTAAACTGTTATGCTATGAAAGTATCTAAAAATCGTCTTCTTTGGATAAAACACTAGCAAAGATAATATAAACTAGGTAAAACTCGTCCAGGGAAAATCTTGTAATTTATGTGACTTGAGCTTCAAGTCGGATATTCTGTGAATTGGGCTTCTGCGTGTCAAGGGTGAATTTTCGATCGACGCAACTCTGTATCCCGACTCATACTTTTCTGAATTTGACCAGCTACAGGGTTCCTCGCTCCTTGAGCTCCAGAAACCCTCATAATCTCTATAATACTCCAAAATGCACATAGACCTGAAATGGCTATACAAAGTATCCTAGACACACATAATAGACTCTAAATAGGGTCTATAACATGGTCTTAAAGTGGTAAATATTAGGACCTATCAACTCGCATCGACTTAATCTTTTGCTTGTCCTCAAGCAAAACAAATGTAAACCTGTTGATGCGTGCTCAAATTACCCTAAAGCTACTAATTACTCTCTCAAATAAGACGTTCAACTGTAGTACTTAGGAATCAAATCCACAAAGAGAGAGGGAACACCAATAGTTTTTAAAACTAACTTAGTTAAACTAGGCAAAACTTCAAGAAAGAGTAAATCAAGAATTGGTTGGTTGTAAGGAATTAAGGAAAATAGCTAGATCAAGGGTTTTCAGGTAGTGAATTATAATGGATAGAAGCCAAGGGATTTTCAATGGGAAAAATGTCATTAAAAATCACCAACTTTCAAATTTGTTTGAAAAAAGCATAAACTTTCTCGTAAACCATTTAAAGCCTCAATTTATTTTGACTAGCCATTTTAATTTCTAACATATTTTGACTAAGCCATTTTCAAGACACCGTTAAAATGGTTAACATACTGAGCTAACGGAGTTAATCTCCGTTTGTAATCTCTATCAAATCTATACGACGCCGTTTTGAAATTAAAAAAAAAAATCTTCAAGAGAGTCGAAGCCGTACCATAGCCCAAAGTGAAGTAAAGCCAAACTACTAGACTACTTATAACTTTATTAACCAGTGGAGATACTAATATTTATCTTTAGACCGAAAAAAGTTTCTTCTCCAAACCTAAATCCTTAATTTGTTTCTGGATCTAATGAACCCCAATTTGTTTCTTTTCAAAACCCTAATCCGTAATTCGTAGCAGTATTCTATCACTTATCTAATCCACGATTCAAAACCATTGATGAATTATAGTGGATATGTATACTTTGTCTATACCTTTTTCTCATTACTTCTATTCTTTAATTTTTCTCTGCTATTTCAGTTTATGTTCATTACTTTTGAAGGATAGTGTATTTGGTGTGCGGAATAAAACGATTTCAAACCAATTGTATGTGCTGTTTCAAACCGAGAACCCACACCAGCATCTTCTTCCTCGGTAACTTGTTTGGAATCAATTTATGGATAAGAATCAGAAGCTGGTAAAGTAATAATAACAATTACTAGTATCTCCAATCGTCAACAAATGTATGTGTAGTCTAGTGGTCAGGGGTTTGAATCCCTTAAGGAGCATCTTATTTTTTTATTTCAAAAGGATTTGATGGAGATTAGAGATGGTGATTAACTCTGTTAACTCAATCTATTAATCGGAGTCTTGAAAATTATTCAGTTAAAATATGTTAGAGATTAAAACGGCTAGTCAAAATAAATTGAGGCTTTAAATGGTCTACGAGAAAGTTCGTGCTTTTTTTAACCAAATTTGAAAGTTGATAATTTAAATGACATTTTCCCGATTTTCAATTATAGAACCCAAATTTAATAAGTAAAGATATGATTTATATTTATCTATGGCTAAGCTCAGAGTCTACATCTTTCGTATGCAAATTCTGGAATGACCGTCGATCGATTGTATGCAAATGACATCGATTGATGGCTTTCTTAGTCAAGCATTAAACAAGCAGAATATATGAAATTATAATGACTAGTACCTAGGATTCCATTCAATTCTCTGATTCGATAAGTTCACTTAGAATTACTAGACCATTCTCTCGATTATCTCTAGCAACTTAAGCTCAGTTGTTTAGATAACGATCTTACACTTGCAGTATCAATTATTCTAATAACATGGTTCTAGTTAGCTACTCAAGAACACAAGCAATAAGTACAATCCCGATGATAGATCTAAAAATCACCCTAGCAATTCTATTGTTTGGGTAATTCGTCAAAACCATTAATAAAACCTAAATCTAACAAGAGATCTACTCAGACATAGCTAAGCTGAACATAATCATAAACATAAAATAATGCATATAATAAGGATACAAAATTGGGGTTCCAACACAAAGCTTGAAAGAAGTCTTGATCTTCTCCCCTAAAACTACTATGTTTGCTATGAAAAATCTCTAAACTTGTAAAAGATCTCTCTTTACATAAAACACTGACAAAGATAATATAAACTAGGTAAAACTCTTCCAAGGGTAATCTTGTAGTTTCTTGTGACTTGGGCTTCAAGTCGGGTACTCTATGAATTGGGCTTTTGCATGTCGATCGTCAATCGACGGCAAGGGTGCATCGTCAATCGCCGCTTTGCTCTATCTCGAATCGTACTTTGCTGATCTTGACAAGCTATGGGGTTCCTCTCTCTCTGAGCTCCAGAAAGCCTCATAATCTCTACAATGCTCCAAAATACACATGAACCTGAAAAGAGTATAAAAAACATACTACACACACATAACAAACATTAAATAGGGCCTATAACATGGTCTAAAAGTGGTAAATATTAGGACCTATCAACTCCCCTAGACTAAACATTTTGCTTGTCCTCAAGCAAATTAAGGGTAACCTGTGGAAGAGGTTTGAAAACACAGGAACTCACAAAATCTCTAGTTCATCATTATCAGCTTTACTATGTTGCAGCGATATCAAACAAATATTAATCTTAGAGAAACTTTATATACCTTATCTTAGTATATCAACCGAATCCATTCTACCAACAACTTAGCGAATACTAGTCTGACTCACCCCTCTACTAACCTCATATCTTGCATAAAATAAAAGTGTAGACTTTACCTTGGGAGTATCGATCAAATGACACATTGACTCTTACCATTGGAAGTATTTGAGCACACAAGGAGTCTTCTCTGATCCATTTCTTGCCTCTTTCTCTCTTCTTTTTCTCTCTTTGTATTCTTTTTTTAATGTCCAATGACTCAATGATGCTGATTGATTTTTCTTATTTTTATTTTTCTTTTCTGTCTTTTTTTCTTTTTTTTGTTCATCTTTATTTTTCTTTCGTCTCTTTTTTTTCTTTTTCGACAAGGTGAATAGTGGAGTCACATGTAATTTACCTATCCCTCACTTTCAAAATATGTGATCATTCCTTTCTGAATTATAATAATGAGGTCATAGGTAATTTACCTACCCCTCTGCATCTTTCAGAAAATCATCTAAATCTTTTATATATATATAGTTGCCGAAGAGAGAGTGAGATGGGGATCAGAAGCACACAAACTTTTACCTTCCAGACTTGTAAGAGGAATACGATCCAATGTATACCAAACTCCAAACCAAGCAAATAAGTCAAATTAGGTTGGAGGTTAGCTTTGGTTCCTTACAAACTTTCTAAGCAAGTCTGATATAGTGTCATGATGATCCAATTTTGTACTTTAATAATCTCGGCAATCAAAAAATCTAAAATGGTGTTATAGAATGGTTAGATAATAAGTAAAAATTCAACTCTGATCATAATCCCTTTCTTGGCTCAATAAAACTCAATAAAACACATGAGAATAAAACTTAAAATAGAAAGCAACATCACTAAACTCCCCCCAGACTTAAAAAACACTGTCCCTAGTTTTATCCCATCTCAGTTAGGTGGGAAAATTAAATCATAAGTAAAAGCTTAAGGAAATATCCGATACCAAACTCTGTAATGAGTATCGACCAATGATAGGTCTACGTCATCGACCGATGGTGGTGTGATGGTGTCGACCGATGGTGATATCGAACTTCCTTCTATCTATTATTTTTTGCATATAATAACCAACAATAAAAAATAGTATCCAAAATAAGTAATAAATAAATAAAAACTAAATGAAAACTTAATAAATAGTGGGTTGCCTCCTACTCAACGCTTGGTTATAGTCCTTAGCTTGACGTTTAGTACTGTTTGGACTAAGATGGGTGTAGAGTATCACTTGTTGGAAAACAAGTCTCCACATCTTCTTTGCTCATCTGGAACCAGGTACCAACGAAGCTTCTTATGGCTTTTACACCTCTGGTTTTTTTGGTTTTCCATTGTCTCCTTGATGATATCAATTTGAATCATCCTCTCTTGAAGGTTGTCAATACGTTTGTGTAACCAGCCTATACTGCTATATGTAGGTATGGATATGTCGTCCAATCATCTGGAGATATCTTCCATCATCATGTCTTGAGATGCATATACTCCATCAAATTTGTCTTCAAGAAGCTTCTCAAATACCAGCCTCTTTCTAAATGGTCCGCGTGAAGCGTTGATCGATGGTCGAGCATGTCCGTCGATCGATGGTGCTTCGTTTGCTCCATTCGCGTGATGTCTCTGAATCACATGCACGTGGTTAACCAGCTACTATTTTTGTTGAAAGGGTAATAGATATCATCAATCCTCTTGTAGTAGTCATCCATCAACATCTCATGTGCTTTGTAGATTCCTTGTACCATGTCATCTACTTGTGCTATGCTGTAGTAGTTAGTTGATGACCGGGTCTCCTCACAATGCTTTGCATACTCTGGCAAACAAAGACGAATGTGTCCAATGATGGCTTCTCTATGAAGAGTATCTCTAATGTCTTCCTTTGACACATTTGTGATTCGACCATCTAAAGCTTGTGCATTGCCATATTTGTCTCTATAGACACCATACTTATCTCTTTCTTCCCCATAATCAAAGTTCTCTGGATCAAACACTTCAGGTTCTGATATGTAACCAGCCAAGTCCTCTGTAGGGTGGGTGTCGATCGATGGCAGCAGTGTTGCATCAATCAATGCCTTTGTTGTTATCTGTATAGTTGTCATGTTGCTGTTGTCTGAAGAGATTTTCTGATCCATTAGCCATTGCGAGTATGTATGTTATATCCTCCTTAGATACATTGAGCATTCGTCCATCTATTGCTCGTGCATATCCTTCTGGATCCCTTATTATTCTAAACTCATTTGATCTGAGATAACCATCATCTTCATCGTCTTCTTCCAGGTTAGCGTCGACGATGGTATTGGGGTACCGTCGATAAATGTCGCAATCCAGGTTCCATCGGATCCTCTGAAATTTTCAGCTTCTCTAGTTTAAGAGCACAATATTCAATTGCTTCTTCTTCAAGATAAGAGGCATCGTAATCTGGGTTAGTTGTATTATGTCCAATTTTGGGGTTGTCGTTGATCGATGTCAAAGGGTGGGTGTCGATCGATTGGTGGATAACATCGTTGATCGATTGTGTGGGCTCGGTGTCGATCGATGCTCCATCATGCGACTCATTTCTTGCTCGAAATCACAGAAAAACGTGGCCACAAGTCCTGGTTCATGAACCAAATAAATGAGAGCATTTTTGGTTCTAGTTTTAACATGTTCATAGTAATGATTTTGATCAATAAGGGATAGGTACAAATTGTTTGTCTTCATGTCGCATACTGATCCTATTGTAGCCATGACAGCTCTTCCATGTAGCAAGGATGAATTCTGCTCATGAAAGTCTACAGGAATTAGGGCATCACCGATTTGCCCTTGAAGGTCTTTGACTATGCCTCTTGAATTTACCTTAGAGAAATTCACAAAAGTAAATGAAAAACTAGAAGGCTCCACCATTAAGTTGAGAACCTCTGCCATTATTCTTGTCATAATTGATATACCATGGATTTTCCACATTTAGTCCATGGTATATGTGCTTTTTAGAATCTATAATATGAGTTTGGAGTATATGTTATAGAGTGTTTTCAGTTTCAGTTACTTTCTAGAGAACATTGGTGATTAAGTTTTCTTAAACAAGATAGAGCTTTGAGTTAGCATTCCAATGCCACCGGTTTTAGGTCAATCAGCATCATGTAGCAAAAGTTACGCCCTTTTTACTAAAGAGTGCCCAGTCTGCCTCGCAAGAGGAAACTATCGAGGAGATGAAGGAACGTTTATCGACGGCACAGCCTTAGTGTCGATCGACGGTGATGCCAGAACGCGGTCCGAGTATACTTCAAAACCGACTTAAGCCAAAAGCTACCAAAAATTAACAGAATACCCATGGACGACCTAAACCCCTATTTATGTGTCTTTCTAAGCCATTGTTGACGGCTACGCGTAAAACGCTTTATTTTATTCATAGTTCTTAGATTAGGAGAGAAGGGAGGTTGTTAGATACATGCTGAGCTAAGTTGTTAGATACATGCGAGAGCTGGTTTAATTAACTTAGTGAACATATTGAATTAGGTCGTAATGCTTGACGTAAGCAACCATCAATCGACGCTAGTCCAATATCATCGATCGAAGGTCATTTCGAGTTCACATACGAGAGTTGGAACAAGGACTTAGTCAACAGATTAGACTCGCAGCGAGAGTTGGTTGTCTTTTATATTAGATATCGAGTTCTAGGTTTGATACTTTTAGCTTCTATCCTCTATAGTCCACTTGCCTAAAACCCTAAGTCTATTACCCATCCTTCCATCAAACAACAAACTCCTTGATTTACTTGCTTTATTATTTATTACTCTATATATTATATGACCTAGCGTAGTCTGAAACTCAAGTCTATTGTGTGAGATATCGAGTCTTTGTGGATACGATCCTTAAGTACCGCAATCGATCTCTTATTTGAGAGAGTTGCTCTTGGAGTAATTTGAGCACATCAAAATGCTTACTGAAGAACCGGTGTCGCAGAGTGCATGAGGGTAGTCATGTCCCTTGATGTTTCAGGGAACAACAAACTTTCCATGGTCGATTTTCTTCTTCAACTTAACCCTCTGCTTTGTCTTCTCCCTCAAATGATTAAACATTCTTTCAATGTACTCATCAGTCTCCTTGGTTTCTCTGAAGAATATCTACAACCTGTGAGTGTAATAAGCTTCCTTGAATGGGAATCTGAAGGGATTTTAAGGACTCTCTTGGTAAAGCTATCCATCTCTTTTTCATTAGCTTCCCTTCTAAGATGCTTAGGGACCTTCTTCTTTCTTCTAATATGTCCATCCATAGCTTTCTCAATTAATGTAGGGTGGAATTGGTAAAGCTATCCATCTCTTTTGTCTGTCTGGGTTTGGGTAGGGTGGGATGCGAGTGCATATGAGTATATTTAAGGCTGATGTCTATGCTTGGCAACCTGCAGACTTCTGTTTCGATTGGCCGTCAACCAACGGTAGGGTCCGGCCGTCGATCGATGTCCATCTCTTCGTACATGGTTTCTTCAAGTACCGTCAATTGATGGTTAGTGTAGGCTGTCGATCGATGGTCGTTCGAACATGGCAGAGGATTCTCACTAATTTCTTCCTCCTGATGCCCAATCTCTTCCACAACTTGCAAAAAATCATGATCAATGATGGCACTGACGTGATGCTTCTGTCAAGCCTCAATCTTTCCCTTGATCAAAACTTCTTGTCTCCTCACGGCGTCACTGGTCTGAACAACTTGATTCTCTAGCTTTTTCACATGGGTGTTGAGATCTTCAAAATTAGTGTTGAGGTTGGCATAGACAACATCAATCTTTCAATTGAATTCCACTGTCATCTTTTGCTTTTCTTCCAGAACCTTGTCAATCATCGCTTCAATCTAGTTGCTGTAGGGTCTATGCTGCTGAGATCCTTTGTTGTAGCTACTCCTCTGACCGTTTCCATAAGAGTTTCTATTGCTCTGGTTCCCATATCTCTGGAATCCATTTCCAACAAAGTTCACATCCTCTTCTTCTTTCTCATTGTCAGATCCTAAAGCTTCTACACCTTATGTGAAGCTAACTTGCTTCTTCAGAAACCTCTGAACACTGTCGAACTTGGATTTTACTTCTTCCATCTGATTCTTGGTCAGTGTATGGGTCGATTTTCTCCTCTCATGATCAGTGTTCTTGGTGCTGTTGCTAGCTACCATATTCTCTATCAATCTAGTAGCCTCTTCTGGAATCCTAATGCAAAAGTTTCCTTCACTGGCTGTGTCTAAAGCCATATGGTATGAAAAATCAATACCTTTAAAGAAAGTGCTGAGAAGTTACACTTCATTGAATCCATGGTGTGGGAAATCTCTTTGGTAGGATTTGAATATGGTCCAAGAGTTTCTAAAAGACTTTGGAGGCTCTTGTGTGAATTTAGCAATTCTGCTCCTCAAATCCTCAACTCTGGCATCATCAAAGATATTACGTATGAAGGCGTTTTTGATGTCTGTCTAGAATGTAAGAGATCTTGGTGGTAGCTGCTTAAGCCAGTATGAAGTATCTCCAGCAAGAAAATACTTGAAGAGCTTGCATAAAAGATAATTCTCATGGACTCCATTAGCCATGATAGCAGAAACAAGATCCTCAAATCGCTCCAAATGATCATGAGAACGTCCATTAAATGGCGTCTATGCCACTAGTGTGAAATAAGCTAGCTTTAGCTCAAAATCATTTCTCTGGAAAGATGGAGGACGATAGTAGATCTGTTGGCGTAGAACTGATCTAGACGATTGTATTCAGCCAACGTCCTAGGTTGAGCAGCCTGGGCTTTAGCTAGAGTAGCTTCTTTTGGTTCATGGATTACATTACCCTAATCGTCAGTTCTATGACCTGTTGCATTACGCAGATGACCTTCAAGGTCATATAAGTCCCCTCTCTCATTCCTAGACGCGATCAGCAAAACAACCATTTCAGCTGTAGAATTACCGTTGATCGATGCCTCAGTACTGATGTCGATCGATGCTGGCAGATGAGTGTCAATTGACGAAGAAGTGTTGGTGTCGATAGATGTTAGTCGTCTCTCCTTGCAGATGCTACGTTTGATTGCTACTGGGTCTGAGAAAGTAAGTCCTTTTCTTGTTGCTTTTGGTACTACTGGGCATGCACCTGTGATGTAACATTTTATGTGTACTCTCAAATTAACCCTATGAGCTACTTTTACTCTCTCAAATAAGAGGCTCAGTGTAGTACTTAGGGATCGAATCCACATGGACTCTAGGATTGCACAATAGACATTGTTTTTGAATTAAAGCTAGACAATATATGTTTATTAGCAAACATTGATTTCAAGATTGATTTGTAAGGACTTATGTGAAATATTAGACTTAGGGGAAACTCTCAGGTAAGCTAGACTATGTAGACTTAATAGATTTCTAGGGGTTTGATGAAGTGCGGTTCTCGGACTCAAACTCTAAGGTTTAGGAGACCACTCTTGTGATTCTCAACTCAGCGTCGATCGATGTCCATTGCATGGTGTCGATTGACGCTGCTACTAAACATTTACAATTTCGTGGTTTGATGTGTTCTCTAAACTTTTAATTAACCTCTCGTTTGTTACTATTTGTTTAGATCATTTAAGTTACCATTCAGGGTAATAGCCAAGTTCTCGCTTGCGCTATTAAGTCCTGTAATCTAGGGTTGAAGTGATCAAGTTCAACTCAGAATTAAGAACAACTTAAACAAAGAACTAAATGATTACCCTAACAATTCTATGTGATCAACAAGCAATTACTACCCTTGAAGAACCCTAAATCTAACAGGGAGCTACTCAGACATGATTATGAGAAACATAATAAATAACTGAATGAATTGCATAGAATAATAAGATAAGAGATAAATGGAGTTCAAGATCTTCTCTCTAAATGTGTTCAGATCTCTCTCCAATCCTAAGCTCTTCTCTTCTCACAAGTAAAAACACAGCCGTCAACAATGGCTTAACAAAACATAAAATAGGTCAAAAACACGTCCAAGGGTATTTTGGTAATTTATGGAGGTTTTTGGGCTTCACTTGGTCTTGAAAAAAATCGGGTCTGTCTTTTTGGATCACCGTCGATCGAAACTAAGGCTGTGCCGTCGATCGACAGTCCTCCCTCTTCTTGACAGCTTCCTCTCGTGAGACAGACAAATGACTCTTTAGTAAAATATGCATAACTTTTGATTAACCGTCAGATGGATCTCAAACCAGTGTCATTGGAAAGCTAACTCAAAGTGCTATCATGTATCAAAATCGTAGCTCAATCTCACCAAGGGAAGGTCTCCAACCATAACTAAACATCTGACGTATATGCGCAGTTCTGCACCTCAAAAAGCTCCAGAATCACCAAAGTTCCTCAAAACGTGCCTGAACCTGAAAATACTCTTAAACAATACCAATTGCATATAAAAGACTCTAAAAATCACACACACACACACACACACACACACACACATATATATATATATATATATATATATATATCATGGGTGAAAACATGTAAAAACCATGACATATCAACTCCCCTAACTTAACATTTTGCTTGTCTTCAAGCAAAACAAACGTAGCCTGTGAAAGAAGTTTGTAAAGTGGGGATTCACATAATGTATAAGTATAACTATCATCCCTGCTATATCGAAACCACATTAAATATGCTAATAAAAGAGAAACTTTATATTCCCTATCCAAGTATAGCAACCAAATCCATTATACCAACAACTCAACAAATACTAATTTAACTCACCAATCTACTGATCTCATTTCTTTGCATAAAAATAAAGTGTAGGCTTTACCTTGGGAGTATCGATCAAAAGACACATGGACTCAACTCTTGCAAATCTGCATACATAGGTATAAAGTTTCTCATGATCCCTTTCTTCCCAATTCTCTCTCTCAATTTTTTACATCTCACAATGATGCTGATACAGTCCATCTTGCCATCTCATTTCGATTTTTTTTTTTGGAAAAAGTTGTAGGCGAATAATGGGGTCATCGGTAATGTACCTACCCCTCGCTTCCAACAATGTGTAATAATTCCTTTGAATTAGAATAGTGGGGTCATCAATAATGTACCCACCCCTCTGCATCTCATGAAATCATCTCAATCTTTTCTCTTATAGATCCTAGAGAGAGAGAGAAGGGAAATCAGAACTTCACATACTAGAACCTTACAAACTTGCAGAAGGAATCCTATCCGATGTATACCAAGCCCCAAAACAAGCAAAATAGTCAGTATTAGGTTGGATATCAGCTTTGGTTCCTTCAAACTTTCTTAGTAAGTGCGATCTAATGACAGGATGATCCACTTTGGCATCTCTAGTAATCTCAGCAATCAAAATGTCTAAGAATGGTGCTATAGTGTCGTTAGTCAATAAATAAGTTCTGATCATAATCCCCTTCTTTAATTTTTAAAAACTATTTGAAAAACTTAATAAATAAAAGCTCAAAATAGGTAAAAGCATCAAAGAACCTCTCCTGACCTAAATAACACTGTCTTAGTGTCATCTTGTCGGGTTTGGTTAAGGAAAAACTAAATCATAAGTAAAAGGTAGAGAGAAAGTAAAGGTTACAAAAATCTTCTAAGAGTGTCGATCGATGGTGGTTAATGAATGTCGACCAACGATGGTTGATCCTTATCATCGACTGATGGCGAATGGCTGTTGTCAACCGTTGGTGCTCCTCGAACTTAATCTATTCTATTTTTTTTATGAACTAGAAGAAATAATAAAATTAGTAATAAATAAAAATAGAAAAACTTTAAAACTTAAACCTAGCCGTGGGTTGCCTCCCACTTAGAGCTTGTTTAAGGTCCTTAGCTTGACATAAAGGGTTTGTCAGTCGAGGTTTTGCAGCTCTAGATGCATGGTCTGAGGGCGTGGGATTTCTGCTTTAGCCCATTCATGTTTTACTCTCTACCCATTAACTGGGAAGTCCGCCTTCGAATTAATCAGGACAACCGCTCCATTATGTGTAACTTCTTTCACGGTGAAGGGTCTTGACCAACGAGAACGCAATTTTCTGAGAAATAACGACAACCGAGAGTTGTCCAAGAGTACTTGATCGTTAGGTACGAAATGCCTAAAATTGATTTTCTCGTCGTGATAGGCTTTAGTTCTCTCTTTGTACAATTCCGAGTTCTCGTAGGCGTGATACCTGATCTCGTCCAGTTCATTCAATTGGATTAATCTCCTTTCTGCAGGGGGTTTAGCGTCAAAATTTGTTGGTTTGATGGCCCATTCTGTTTTGTGCGCTAGCACAACTAGGAGATGGCATGCTTTCCCATAGAGTAAGTGGAATGGGGTGATTCCTAAAGGTGTTTTAAACCCGTTTGGTAAGCCCAAAGTGCATCATCCAATTTTAGAGACCAATCTTTTCGGGTTGATCCTTCCGTATATTGATTTCTTTGATTTGACGGTTGGATACTATTACTTGTTCGCTAGTCTTAGGATGATATGGTGTTTGGTACGGCCTTGAAATGGTTCTCTCCCTGGATCACTTGAAGGGGGCGTGGGAGGATGAAAGGTGATGGAGATGGTCTTCTTCTTAGAACTATGAGATGCTCTAAAGATATTTTTGCTGCTTCTTAGATACAGGTGCACCTTGCTTGGTGTCTAGGATGGATCACAGAAGATCTCTCTTCGTAACGTGATAAAAGTTGTTCACACATGAACAAGATAGAGAAGTCTCCTTAGAGACAATTTTTTGAGCCAAAGCTTACTTTTATTGATTAATGGTTCAATTTTTACATGGAGGCTCGTGGTTACATAAATAGGAAAGAAGAAAACGAAATCCTAAGCTAAAAAAACCTTAAACCAAAACCTAGTCAGTTTTGTAAAACCATATTCTAATCCTATTGCTAATTGGTTATGATAACCAAAATTAATCCTAATTGGTTTACACTTAATAAAATCAAAAATAAACTGTAAATAAATCATCTTGGACGTTCTTAATCTTCTTGGCCCAATCATAATCCAAGCTGTCTTGTCTTTCCACTTTTTGGGCCGATAAAGGCTTTTTTCGAACAAGTCTTTCTTGGGCTTGATCCATCTTGTTCCTGCTACGACCAATTACCTCCTTAAGCTCATTTGTATAAGGAAACTAGTCCTGATAATCCATTTCCAGCTCTGGTTCTTCATCTTCCATTTCCAACTAATTTCTGGGCCGTGTCGGTTTGACCGGTCCATTTCTCGATCATCCAGACCACCCATTTCATTTCCTGTCCAACTAGCTTCCTCCTATACATATACTGGTCAATCAGACTGCATACTAGTCTTCCTTGCTGGTTCATAGTCAGTCCTTTATCCATAAAGGTCTTATAAAGATCCATATCATTCTCTTGGTCCAGTACCTCATAAATCAGGCCAATAAGCTCTCCAATAAGCCCATTAGGTCGTGATGTGACCCATTGCCTTTCTGGTAGATTGGCTTCCAAAACTTGAGTTATAAGCTGATCTAGGTCGCACCATTCCCTCCTCCTTTAAAATGATTTGTCCTCAAATCCAGCTCTTCAAGGATGAATGGACATTCCAATCTCAGCTTCTTTGTTTCTCTTTGGACAAAGGTGTTGTTTAATCCTTTTTGCACGTTTATATCCCCTCCAGGTTCAAACAAAAAGCTTTGTAAAACCTTCACACGTCCTAGATGCTTCACTGGACTATGCACATTACAAGCAACACTTAGAGCTAGCAATTTCTGTTCCTTGTTTAGCTCATATCTCATTGCTTCTAATTGAGCTTCTCTCAACTGATACCAAACACAAGCCTTGATATTAGAATTCTGGGAACGTGATCTCAGCTTAGACTCACCAGAAACTACCATTGGCTCTTCCTGTTCATGGAAGAACCCTGCCAAATAAAGCTTCAATGCTGCTGCTATTTGGATCAGAGTGTTATAGGTGCTTGTATGCTCACAAAAGCTCCCTCCTGGTTCGAAAACAAGGTGTTGCAGCCCCTTAACAAACCTCAGGTGCTCCACTAGGCTGATCTGAATCCATAAAGGAGTTTTTTTAGTAGATCACAAGAAAAATATTCAATGATATCACCTTCTTCAACCATAGTTGTAAGTTCCAATTCATGAGCTTTAGGTGATCCATCAAGCACTCCTTCTTCACCTTGGTTCAGACCAGGCACATGATCACGTATAACTGATGATATCTCCTCTTGTTTCAGATGGGTGTCCAATTTGTCTGCTTGATAAGAAAACAAATGATTAA